>JAQBSW010004387.1:0-69966 GCA_029291075.1 Eudiplozoon nipponicum | reverse complement strand
GCATGACAAAGTTGAAGATGTTAGTCAACACAACAGCGACAATGGTAATTTTTTTCAAAATTCATTCATAACCAAAAATTAACTTTTCTGAATCCATATGTTGCACCCTCATAATAATGAGTTATCATGTTTACATAACGTGTCTTTAATAGTCTATACTGCATTCTTGCTTGTTATATTTATTTACTTTTCCAAATATGCCAATATGATAACTTTGAGCGTTCTGCACTTAAATTTAAAAAGAAATATTTTTTGCTCCTGACCGAATTTCACTTTAAAATGTTATTTGCGCGTACAATTTTTCTTAAATTTCATTTTTTGTCATGTCATGAGGTGGTGGTACTCTGAGGATCCCATTTTATTAAGCGGACTAAATGACAATAATGCGCGCTTTTACTCATTTTCATGTAAATTCAAATGTTCAACTTTTGTTTCAGAAACGAGAAAAATTTTTTAGTGAACTGATAAAACTAGAAAATCATTTGAATTTGAAATTTTTTTACTTATCAAGAATTGAATGCAACTAGGACTAACTTAACTATCTCTAATACAAATGTACTAATAAGATTAAATTAAAACTCCTAAACGAAAAACGATAAAAATATAGAACTAAAATTCTGCCAGACGAAGATATTTTCAAAGACAAAAGCAAATGAAAAAAACTAAGGAAAATTGCAAAATAAGTTCGCTCACGATAAACAAATAAAAAATTAAAGACGACTAACAAAGAAATAAATTAAAATAAGACAAATTAATTATTATTATCTTGCTAACTTACTGAAACTTTGTGTCAAATTGGATTAGGAGGAAACGGGTGATATAAGTAGAGAGAAAATAATGGATTATAATGAAAGGTACGTTCTAATGACCGCAAAATAGGGTTAGAGCAGTTGCTGTAACGATAGTTTTAATATTATAACCACAGAGTGAACCCTCCATTCATGTAAATATTCAAGTAAGTTGGCAATTAGAAATGGCATTAAAGGGTTAACAATTATTTCACTTAATTTATGAAGTATGCTCAGTCTCTCTCAAAAACATTTAAGATAATGCGTCTCTCGCAACATTTTCTACTACTGCATGATATATATATATATATATATATATATATATTATTCGATATATCACAAAAGGTGTACATGACACGTCGCGTAAACAAGTAGGAAATTACTTGGCTAACACATCTTTTGAGTTTGCTAAAATATAACAGGGTATACATTTTGGCAAACAGATTGTGTTTCACTGTTATGTGACTACAATATTTAAAAACGATTTATTTGTAGAAACTATTTAGATTAGAATTAAGGCAGTAGTCCAAATCTAAATAACCTCATCGGTTCAAGTCATGCTCTAAGCATTATAAATTATTTAGCTCGAACGATGTCCAATTTCACTTTAGATGAATTATTCCTAAACAAGTTGAAAGACTGTTAACACGGAGACTCATAACCCCAGTGATGGCAGACATTTTACAGGGCACTTCTTAGTTCTCCCTTATAAATTGACATAGACAAATCTTCACATAACATACCTTAAGCTGAAAACATTTCGTTTTCCATTAATAACAATTTAGAGTTACGAAACTTACTTCAAAATTTCAATACATACTACAGCAAATTCAGTTTTACGTCAGAACACGAGAAAATTATTATGAGTCGTTCACACATATTTTCCAGGAGTCACCTATAGGATAATAACAAAACGCAATAATAGAAACGTTTTTAAAACTAATTAATTTCTAAAGGTAAATAAATATCAGCCTGATTTATACAAGCTTACAAAGAAACTTCGTACAATGAAACTGAACAGGAGATGTTTCCCAGAAGTTATTCTTACTTACTTGATCTCGCACTGTTTAGTAATAATTTCATCTTCATTTTTTTATTTCGTATACATAGAAGAATGCGAGGATTTACCACGAGGGCGAAATTGGTTCACTGCATGAATTTCCTCCCGAACCTGATCAATCATGAGATTACACTGACAATATATATATACATATATATATATATATATATATATATATATATATATATATATATATATATACAGATATATATATACGGATTCTAGAGTGCCAGTTCATATATATAAATGTTCATTTTAATATAAATGTGGAGAAAAGGAGAAAGAAACCTTTGTTGTATCTTTTATATTAAAATCAATTTTTGTATATTTGAATATAACCTCGTAGTTTGCATAAAATTTCACTCTAAGAAATCTTTCTATATATTACAAAGAGTATGATTTTGCACTTGTGGACGAAGTGTTTGAAAGTTATTTTGCTAAATTAAATTATACATTTGAACAAAACATTTGAATGGTTTTGCATTATTCTTGTGTATATTTTAAAATAAAATATCCTTTTGAAAAATGTGAGAACATAAAAATAAGGAGAGCAATTTAGGTCTAAAAATTAAGTATTGATATTTAACTTCTGGCATTTTGCTTATCATAGATATACATTCTATATTCGAATAGAATTACTGGATAATATAAAATGCAAATCTGATTTTATAAACATTTAACTAAACCTCGTGAAGTGCGTTATATTATTTGAAATTTTGGCTCATATCTTAGAATTATTAAATAAATTGCCTTAATCGCGATGTTTGATGCTTTGCTTTCCAACGAATACAAAGCATACCAATCCCTGTGTGTTTACTCCATTTTATAAAATAAGAAATTAAAACGCGTTTTATTGATCAATTTGTATCCTAGTAATTCAACCTACGTTATCCCTCAACCTTTCAGGCGGTATATACATAACTGGGTATCTCATTGCTGACGAACCATTTAATGGACAAAAGGTGCAATGTGAACTGACTGACGATGGTGGCAAAAAGACTGTAGGTGAGGATAAAAAACCAATGAATGTTGGGCCAAGGGATCCACCAAAGAAACCGGTAGTCAAAGTGGACGACCATAATCCCGACGTCGGTGACCAGATAATGATCACATGCGAGACTTCGGAACCCGGCAAAGTTGAAATCACAAAGCCGACTGGTGTAAAATTAACACTGGTTTCTGAAGTAGACTTACCGACCGGCGGAAAGCGGCTTAAGTTCTGGATGCCCGCTGAGGCTCAGATAAGTCAACAAC
This sequence comes from Eudiplozoon nipponicum, assembly GCA_029291075.1. Taxonomy (NCBI): domain Eukaryota; kingdom Metazoa; phylum Platyhelminthes; class Monogenea; order Mazocraeidea; family Diplozoidae; genus Eudiplozoon; species Eudiplozoon nipponicum. Next base: position 66,864 of record JAQBSW010004387.1, on the reverse strand, counting down.
ATGTTGAGTGTAAAGTAACGCAGCCGGGCCCAAATGGACAGTCAACTACTGGGAAAGATGACCGTCCAATAATTGTTAAACCAAAAGCGCCGAACGATGACAAACCAAGTGTTTCAGTTACAAATCATGATGTAAAAGAAGGTGATCGTGTGCCGATAATTTGCAGTAGCGAAAAACCGGGTGTTTTAAAATTTACAAATCCGACGCATGACAAAGTTGAAGATGTTAGTCAACACAACAGCGACAATGGTAATTTTTTTCAAAATTCATTCATAACCAAAAATTAACTTTTCTGAATCCATATGTTGCACCCTCATAATAATGAGTTATCATGTTTACATAACGTGTCTTTAATAGTCTATACTGCATTCTTGCTTGTTATATTTATTTACTTTTCCAAATATGCCAATATGATAACTTTGAGCGTTCTGCACTTAAATTTAAAAAGAAATATTTTTTGCTCCTGACCGAATTTCACTTTAAAATGTTATTTGCGCGTACAATTTTTCTTAAATTTCATTTTTTGTCATGTCATGAGGTGGTGGTACTCTGAGGATCCCATTTTATTAAGCGGACTAAATGACAATAATGCGCGCTTTTACTCATTTTCATGTAAATTCAAATGTTCAACTTTTGTTTCAGAAACGAGAAAAATTTTTTAGTGAACTGATAAAACTAGAAAATCATTTGAATTTGAAATTTTTTTACTTATCAAGAATTGAATGCAACTAGGACTAACTTAACTATCTCTAATACAAATGTACTAATAAGATTAAATTAAAACTCCTAAACGAAAAACGATAAAAATATAGAACTAAAATTCTGCCAGACGAAGATATTTTCAAAGACAAAAGCAAATGAAAAAAACTAAGGAAAATTGCAAAATAAGTTCGCTCACGATAAACAAATAAAAAATTAAAGACGACTAACAAAGAAATAAATTAAAATAAGACAAATTAATTATTATTATCTTGCTAACTTACTGAAACTTTGTGTCAAATTGGATTAGGAGGAAACGGGTGATATAAGTAGAGAGAAAATAATGGATTATAATGAAAGGTACGTTCTAATGACCGCAAAATAGGGTTAGAGCAGTTGCTGTAACGATAGTTTTAATATTATAACCACAGAGTGAACCCTCCATTCATGTAAATATTCAAGTAAGTTGGCAATTAGAAATGGCATTAAAGGGTTAACAATTATTTCACTTAATTTATGAAGTATGCTCAGTCTCTCTCAAAAACATTTAAGATAATGCGTCTCTCGCAACATTTTCTACTACTGCATGATATATATATATATATATATATATATATATATATCGATATATCACAAAAGGTGTACATGACACGTCGCGTAAACAAGTAGGAAATTACTTGGCTAACACATCTTTTGAGTTTGCTAAAATATAACAGGGTATACATTTTGGCAAACAGATTGTGTTTCACTGTGATGTGACTCCAATATTTAAAAACGATTTATTTGTAGAAACTATTTAGATTAGAATTAAGGCAGTAGTCCAAATCTAAATAACCTCATCGGTTCAAGTCATGCTCTAAGCATTATAAATTATTTAGCTCGAACGATGTCCAATTTCACTTTAGTTGAATTATTCCTAAACAAGTTGAAAGACTGTTAACACGGAGACTCATAACCCCAGTGATGGCAGACATTTTACAGGGCACTTCTTAGTTCTCCCTTATAAATTGACATAGACAAATCTTCACATAACATACCTTAAGCTGAAAACATTTCGTTTTCCATTAATAACAATTTAGAGTTACGAAACTTACTTCAAAATTTCAATACATACTACAGCAAATTCAGTTTTACGTCAGAACACGAGAAAATTATTATGAGTCGTTCACACATATTTTCCAGGAGTCACCTATAGGATAATAACAAAACGCAATAATAGAAACGTTTTTAAAACTAATTAATTTCTAAAGGTAAATAAATATCAGCCTGATTTATACAAGCTTACAAAGAAACTTCGTACAATGAAACTGAACAGGAGATGTTTCCCAGAAGTTATTCTTACTTACTTGATCTCGCACTGTTTAGTAATAATTTCATCTTCATTTTTTTATTTCGTATACATAGAAGAATGCGAGGATTTACCACGAGGGCGAAATTGGTTTACTGCATGAATTTCCTCCCGAACCTGATCAATCATGAGATTACACTGACAATATATACATACATATATATATATATATATATATATATATATATATATATATATATATATATACAGATATATATATACGGATTCTAGAGTGCCAGTTCATATATATAAATGTTCATTTTAATATAAATGTGGAGAAAAGGAGAAAGAAACCTTTGTTGTATCTTTTATATTAAAATCAATTTTTGTATATTTGAATATAACCTCGTAGTTTGCATAAAATTTCACTCTAAGAAATCTTTCTATATATTACAAAGAGTATGATTTTGCACTTGTGGACGAAGTGTTTGAAAGTTATTTTGCTAAATTAAATTATACATTTGAACAAAACATTTGAATGGTTTTGCATTATTCTTGTGTATATTTTAAAATAAAATATCCTTTTGAAAAATGTGAGAACATAAAAATAAGGAGAGCAATTTAGGTCTAAAAATTAAGTATTGATATTTAACTTCTGGCATTTTGCTTATCATAGATATACAGTCTATATTCGAATAGAATTACTGGATAATATAAAATGCAAATCTGATTTTATAAACATTTAACTAAACCTCGTGATGTGCGTTATATTATTTGAAATTTTGGCTCATATCTTAGAATTATTAAATAAATTGCCTTAATCGCGATGTTTGATGCTTTGCTTTCCAACGAATACAAAGCATACCAATCCCTGTGTGTTTACTCCATTTTATAAAATAAGAAATTAAAACGCGTTTTATTGATCAATTTGTATCCTAGTAATTCAACCTACGTTATCCCTCAACCTTTCAGGCGGTATATACATAACTGGGTATCTCATTGCTGACGAACCATTTAATGGACAAAAGGTGCAATGTGAACTGACTGACGATGGTGGCAAAAAGACTGTAGGTGAGGATAAAAAACCAATGAATGTTGGGCCAAGGGATCCACCAAAGAAACCGGTAGTCAAAGTGGACGACCATAATCCCGACGTCGGTGACCAGATAATGATCACATGCGAGACTTCGGAACCCGGCAAAGTTGAAATCACAAAGCCGACTGGTGTAAAATTAACACTGGTTTCTGAAGTAGACTTACCGACCGGCGGAAAGCGGCTTAAGTTCTGGATGCCCGCTGAGGCTCAGATTAGTCAACAACATGTTGAGTGTAAAGTAACGCAGCCGGGCCCAAATGGACAGTCAACTACTGGGAAAGATGACCGTCCAATAATTGTTAAACCAAAAGCGCCGAACGATGACAAACCAAGTGTTTCAGTTACAAATCATGATGTAAAAGAAGGTGATCGTGTGCCGATAATTTGCAGTAGCGAGAAACCGGGTGTTTTAAAATTTACAAATCCGACGCATGACAAAGTTGAAGATGTTAGTCAACACAACAGCGACAATGGTAATTTTTTTCAAAATTCATTCATAACCAAAAATTAACTTTTCTGAATCCATATGTTGCACCCTCATAATAATGAGTTATCATGTTTACATAACGTGTCTTTAATAGTCTATACTGCATTCTTGCTTGTTATATTTATTTACTTTTCCAAATATGCCAATATGATAACTTTGAGCGTTCTGCACTTAAATTTAAAAAGAAATATTTTTTGCTCCTGACCGAATTTCACTTTAAAATGTTATTTGCGCGTACAATTTTTCTTAAATTTCATTTTTTGTCATGTCATGAGGTGGTGGTACTCTGAGGATCCCATTTTATTAAGCGGACTAAATGACAATAATGCGCGCTTTTACTCATTTTCATGTAAATTCAAATGTTCAACTTTTGTTTCAGAAACGAGAAAAATTTTTTAGTGAACTGATAAAACTAGAAAATCATTTGAATTTGAAATTTTTTTACTTATCAAGAATTGAATGCAACTAGGACTAACTTAACTATCTCTAATACAAATGTACTAATAAGATTAAATAAAAACTCCTAAACGAAAAACGATAAAAATATAGAACTAAAATTCTGCCAGACGAAGATATTTTCAAAGACAAAAGCAAATGAAAAAAACTAAGGAAAATTGCAAAATAAGTTCGCTCACGATAAACAAATAAAAAATTAAAGACGACTAACAAAGAAATAAATTAAAATAAGACAAATTAATTATTATTATCTTGCTTACTTACTGAAACTTTGTGTCAAATTGGATTAGGAGTAAACGGGTGATATAAGTAGAGAGAAAATAATGGATTATAATGAAAGGTACGTTCTAATGACCGCAAAATAGGGTTAGAGCAGTTGCTGTAACGATAGTTTTAATATTATAACCACAGAGTGAACCCTCCATTCATGTAAATATTCAAGTGAGTTGGCAATTAGAAATGGCATTAAAGGGTTAACAATTATTTCACTTAATTTATGAAGTATGCTCAGTCTCTCTCAAAAACATTTAAGATAATGCGTCTCTCGCAACATTTTCTACTACTGCATGTATTATATATATATATATATATATATATAATATATTATATCGATATATCACAAAAGGTGTACATGACACGTCGCGTAAACAAGTAGGAAATTACTTGGCTAACACATCTTTTGAGTTTGCTAAAATATAACAGGGTATACATTTTGGCAAACAGATTGTGTTTCACTGTTATGTGACTACAATATTTAAAAACGATTTATTTGTAGAAACTATTTAGATTAGAATTAAGGCAGTAGTCCAAATCTAAATAACCTCATCGGTTCAAGTCATGCTCTAAGCATTATAAATTATTTAGCTCGAACGATGTCCAATTTCACTTTAGATGAATTATTCCTAAACAAGTTGACAGACTGTTAACACGGAGACTCATAACCCCAGTGATGGCAGACATTTTACAGGGCACTTCTTAGTTCTCCCTTATAAATTGACATAGACAAATCTTCACATAACATACCTTAAGCTGAAAACATTTCGTTTTCCATTAATAACAATTTAGAGTTACGAAACTTACTTCAAAATTTCAATACATACTACAGCAAATTCAGTTTTACGTCAGAACACGAGAAAATTATTATGAGTCGTTCACACATATTTTCCAGGAGTCACCTATAGGATAATAACAAAACGCAATAATAGAAACGTTTTTAAAACTAATTAATTTCTAAAGGTAAATAAATATCAGCCTGATTTATACAAGCTTACAAAGAAACTTCGTACAATGAAACTGAACAGGAGATGTTTCCCAGAAGTTATTCTTACTTACTTGATCTCGCACTGTTTAGTAATAATTTCATCTTCATTTTCTTATTTCGTATACATAGAAGAATGCGAGGATTTACCACGAGGGCGAAATTGGTTCACTGCATGAATTTCCTCCCGAACCTGATCAATCATGAGATTACACTGACAATATATATATATATATATATATATATATATATATACAGATATATATACGGATTCTAGAGTGCCAGTTCATATATATAAATGTTCATTTTAATATAAATGTGGAGAAAAGGAGAAAGAAACCTTTGTTGTATCTTTTATATTAAAATCAATTTTTGTATATTTGAATATAACCTCGTAGTTTGCATAAAATTTCACTCTAAGAAATCTTTCTATATATTACAAAGAGTATGATTTTGCACTTGTGGACGAAGTGTTTGAAAGTTATTTTGCTAAATTAAATTATACATTTGAACAAAACATTTGAATGGTTTTGCATTATTCTTGTGTATATTTTAAAATAAAATATCCTTTTGAAAAATGTGAGAACATAAAAATAAGGAGAGCAATTTAGGTCTAAAAATTAAGTATTGATATTTAACTTCTGGCATTTTGTTTATCATAGATATACATTCTATATTCGAATAGAATTACTGGATAATATAAAATGCAAATCTGATTTTATAAACATTTAACTAAACCTCGTGAAGTGCGTTATATTATTTGAAATTTTGGCTCATATCTTAGAATTATTAAATAAATTGCCTTAATCGCGATGTTTGATGCTTTGCTTTCCAACGAATACAAAGCATACCAATCCCTGTGTGTTTACTCCATTTTATAAAATAAGAAATTAAAACGCGTTTTATTGATCAATTTGTATCCTAGTAATTCAACCTACGTTATCCCTCAACCTTTCAGGCGGTATATACATAACTGGGTATCTCATTGCTGACGAACCATTTAATGGACAAAAGGTGCAATGTGAACTGACTGACGATGGTGGCAAAAAGACTGTAGGTGAGGATAAAAAACCAATGAATGTTGGGCCAAGGGATCCACCAAAGAAACCGGTAGTCAAAGTGGACGACCATAATCCCGACGTCGGTGACCAGATAATGATCACATGCGAGACTTCGGAACCCGGCAAAGTTGAAATCACAAAGCCGACTGGTGTAAAATTAACACTGGTTTCTGAAGTAGACTTACCGACCGGCGGAAAGCGGCTTAAGTTCTGGATGCCCGCTGAGGCTCAGATTAGTCAACAACATGTTGAGTGTAAAGTAACGCAGCCGGGCCCAAATGGACAGTCAACTACTGGGAAAGATGACCGTCCAATAATTGTTAAACCAAAAGCGCCGAACGATGACAAACCAAGTGTTTCAGTTACAAATCATGATGTAAAAGAAGGTGATCGTGTGCCGATAATTTGCAGTAGCGAGAAACCGGGTGTTTTAAAATTTACAAATCCGACGCATGACCAAGTTGAAGGTGTTATTCAACGCAGCAATAACAATGGTACATTTTGTTTCATTAAATTTTCTCATTAAAAATGAAATTTTAATGAATCGCTATGCAAAACCTTAATTATAGGTAGTTTTCAAATTTACATAACGTGTTCTTTTAAGTCATAGCGTCTGTCTTATTTGTTGTATTTTTTTAAAATTATGTAATTTTTAAAATCTGTACATTGCTGGAAAAAAGTGAAAAAAATAATCACTTCATCTGGCAACATTTAATTTTTACATTTTACTTACGCCGACAATTTGTGTGAGATATCATTTTTAACATTTTGTATAGGGTGGTTCTCTGAGGATTCTATTTTAATGAGCAGGAGATATGTAATAACTGCGCATTATACCTGAAGATTGTGTTAATACAAATGTTTACCGTTATTTTCAGGGACGTTACAAAATGAAGTAGCCAAACGATAAAAGTCGATATTATTTTAAATTTGAAAATCTTAACGTAATTAGCATTCAGAAAAATCAGCAATAACGTAGCTATCTCTAATACAAATTTATTAACAAGACAAGATACGAAGCTCATATTCGGAGAACGACAATACTATCTAACTAAATTTCTGTTAAATATTTCCACACACAAAACCAAGTGTAGTGTTTTTTTATTGCAAGAAACTGCGCATGCGATAAGTACATATATAATTACGACAACGAACACATAAAGAAAATATGATCAAACGAACAAAGTATTGGTACCTAGATCACATTACTGAAACGGTAGAATTAATATTTTACTGGGTGCAAAACAGCTTAAACACAGTTGCATATCTATTAGCTTTCCGCAAAAAGGATTATCTAACTTTTATGTAATTTATTGAATGATGCCATGCATACCGCGAAAAGTTATAACTGATATCGATCACGGGCAGAAAGTATGCATGTGCTAAAGTAAAACGTGTGCAGAAGAAGATTTAATTGTTAATTTTGGCAAACTGTAACCTACCTAAAAATCCATTGTTTTAGTACCGTGTACAGTAGTCTTGGTACCATGTATCTATTCAGAAACCACATTGTTGGCATCAGGTACTGACACAATAACCATAGTGTCGGTATAAGGTACTAGGAAACAGCCATATTATTGGTACCATTTACAGACTCGGTATATTCATTATATATAATGAGTTGTCTTTGAAGTCGAATTATCAAAGACAATATATGAAATGAGCTCCACCACTTCAGGTTTATAAATTAGTATAGGATTTTTTTCCCGTCCACTTTTCCCATATTCCTCACTCAAATATGTAGTGTGTAAAGTGTGTTATACCAGCTAGTACGAATTATTCACAAGTAAGCACGAAACAAATGTGAACATGAAGTTATACCTTCCGTTCATGCTGATTTTGGTTTATCCTTCTGGTCATATTTGAAATAATTTGTTACTAGGTGCGCAACACCTAATACACAGATGCATATTATATATATATATATATATATATATATATATATATATATATATATATATATATATATATACTATTTCTCCGCAAATAAACAGTATCTAAGTGACATGCCTCTTTGTCAATATTCAACATATAAGGAATATATTATTGCACAAAATCAACCTCATGTGTACATACTATCCAAGACAATTTGGTTAATCAATATTTTATAGTGTAATCCAAAATAAACAGACACGTGTGAGACACTAAAATGTGATCTATTAATTATTCTATTTAATTGGGCTGCTCTTCATGGCATAATGCAAAAAAAACGCTAATAGGTTTTTAACTCGCTCAATTAATGCAGCTAAATTACGCGTGTTGTTTACGACATCAGACCTGTCTCTTCGAGCAATTAAGAGAAGTAATCGATAATTTCGAACTCAAAGTTTATTTACAAAAATGCATGCAAAGTTGTCGATCAACTTACCATCAATTGATCAGACTTGTAATAACCAGACTAAGAAAACATTGAAATGTAAACGATTTTGTTGTATAAAATAGTTTATGCGCGTTCGCAATAATGCAACAAACCATGGAAACGTTGCACTAAGTTTCTCCAATTTTTTCCTGTCTGATGATTAACATATTCAATAACTGTAATGTGAAAACAACTCATGAATCATTGTGAATAAACAAGCTAGAGCCTGATTTATTGAAGCAGACAAAGCATGTCCGAGCATTAGAACTGAACTGGAGATGATATCAACAACATTCGATCTTTACAATTTCACACTCCCTCTCTATCTGATTTTTTTTATTTGCTATGACTTATATCACAATTTATTTATTAAATTTACTGAAAAACATATTTTCTCTTGCGGAACCAGTAGGAACAGAACTAGGTATTTGAATAAAGCTCGATTTCGAACGAGACTTTGCCACAAAAATTCAGGTTTTATAATGAATATTCTAACATAATGCTGGTAAATGCATCTTATTATTGGTAGCACACATTTGAATAAATCACATGGTCCGTTTTTTGCTCATTAAATGTAGAGTTTACATTTAAATGCTTAATTAAAATTAGTTCTATATTAACAAAATGGGAGTTATTATCTTTTAAACACGCACCATGTCTAAATACGGACAATTTAATTATCAGAATTAATAGAGAATGGCAGGTTACAATATGCTCTTTATAAACTGTTTACTAAATCTCGTGAAGCGCATTATATTAAATATTCTCGTGCATCATTTATGAAACATACTCATTTTATTGCATTAAACTAGTGGACTTTGCAATATTTTCTAGTGAATACTAAATGTATATACACCGTTGATGGTATAAATACCACAAAGAATGCAGTCTCATCAGTGAGTAATGCACATTTTATTTCAGATTTTGTCAAATATTTATGATATTTTTCTATTATTATATATAAAGCAAAAAGGATATGTTTGTTACATAATTTTCAGAATAATAATTTGAATTTTGATTTTCACCAAGATGGTTTAATTTCATAAAATGCGCATTTTAGTAGGGAACACTGACAGGACTCTAATATCACCACCAAAACATCTCACAGTGCGTGAATACGGTGACATTTTTTTCAAAATGATGTCCATCACTGCAAACTATAGTTGCTGCTTTATTAGCCAGTGTGTAAATTTTTACAAAATTATATGCATACACAGATATCACCTACATTGTAATTGATAGATATACAATATTGTATCGCTCAATTCAACACTATACACTTATTAATTGTGTTATACTTTTGCATTTCACACAAAAACAAATAAATTAAAATTGCTTGACATTAAAAATTTCGAAAAAAATCTAAAACCAGAAGAAAGATGTATATACATTTATATAACATAATAAAATGATCAAAACAAATAACAATGTAACTTTTTCTAGTATAGCCCAATTAAAAAAATATTAAAGACCCAAGCATGATAAACGAAGACTTTATAAAACTGAAGATATAATAAATTACGGTTTAGACTACAACATTACAGAAAACAGAAATGCAGGAACATAATCAATCAAATAAGCACAGCATAAAGAACGAATTAATAACACATTACGAACAAATAAAGAAATGATTATCTAAGAGGAGAAGTCGTATAACCCATATACCTGTTACAAATTAGTAACCATCAAATAACATAATAAATAGGTGAAATTCCATAGAGAGAGGGACTCATTGATTTTAATGAAAGTAACTTTATTATTAGCATAATAGAAAATGCGAAAATTTGATTAGAACTAAAATTCGAAGACAACAATGTTAGTTATATTATTGTCAACAGGATGCAAACAATTAATTCGTTCACGGCAAGTAAGACAATGAATATCAAATATAAACAGTTTTAAATATTCCATTACATGGAGAAAATGGATGCCGAAAATGCACAAAGCCTATAAACAGCTTTTATTTCATTTATAATTTTGTAGTATAATATATCTTACAAAATAAGTATTTTTTCAATAATGCTTCAATTATATTTTTTTCCGGTTTTGTCATATTTGCCATTCAATTTTCATTTAGATATCTAATCTCATTAGAACGTTTATATTCTTCATAGTTACATTATTCTTTCTGTTGATCACGGCTTCAAAGGTTATATTTGTTTCACTTATAATATACATATCTTTTGCATTCATTTGCCTTAAATTTTAACATATATAAAAGTGTCCTTTCTATTTCAATTTTACTAAAAATCCTGATAATTAATCTACACATTTATATATATATATATATATATATATATATATATATATATATATTTATTTATTTATTTATTTACATCATGAAACGTATATCTTGGAAAGATTGTGCGCAACCAGGAAAGAAATAAAGATTGAAGAAAATTATACATGCTTAATGCATTAACCTCCAATGCCTATACAATAGATTCCAGTGCGTTCTACACAAATATCCATGTTTGCAGACCGTAATCCTACATATAAAACAATGCTTCATTAGTGAACTATTCACCTTGAAAACAGCAATCAAAGTAACACACAGCAAAATCACTATTACGTCGTAGCATGAGAAGAAAGATTTAAGAAAATTATAAATGCTTAATTCATTAACCCCGAGGGCCTATACAATAGTTTTCAGTGCGTTCTACACAAATATCCATGTTTGCAGACCGTAATCCTACATATAAAGCAATGCTTCATTAGTAAGCTATGCACCTTCTATTTCAGAACAATAAATACGTTAAACAATTGATTTATAATGCCGATGCATACGCTATTTTTATAATCTCCAGGTGGCATATATATAACAGGCTTCCTCATAGCTGAGCACACTATGAACGGAGAAAAAGTGCAATGTGAACTGACTGACGATGGTGGCAAAAGGACTGTGGGTGAGGATAAAAAACCAATGAATGTTGAGCCAAGGGATCCACCAGCGAAACCGGTGGTCAAAGTCGACGACCATAATCCCGACGTTGGTGATCAGATAATGATCACATGTGAGACTTCAGAGCCCGGAAAAGTTGAAATCACAAAACCGAGAGGTGTAAAATTAACACTGGTTTCCGAAGTAGACTTACCAAGCGGCGGAAAACGGCTTAAGTTCTGGATGCCCGCTGAGGCTAAGCTAAGTCAACAGCATGTTGAGTGCAAAGTAACGCAGGTGGGCCCAAATGGACAGTCAACTACTGGGAAAGATGACCGTCCAATAATTGTTAAACCAAAAGCACCGAATGATGACAAACCAAGTGTTTCAGTTACGAATCATGATGTAAAAGAAGGTGACCGTGTGCCGATAATTTGTAGTAGCGAGAAACCGGGTGTTTTGCAATTTACAAATCCAGCGCACGAAAAGGTTGAAGATGTTAGTCAACACAGCAGTGACAGTGGTAAATATTATTTTTAAATAGTTTCGTTCAAAAACTAAAATCTATCCAGCCATGCATTGCGAATGATTTATAATAAAGTATGAATTTGACACTATTTTTTACATTATAGTCTCTACATCACGCTGAGATGTTTCTCGCTATTTTTAGTTTAAAATGTAATATTCATTTTTCCATAGCTGAGTGAGCAAAAATCAAATATTTTGTTCTTGAATCTGACGTAATTTCATTTTGAAAATTGTTCGTGCCACAAAATAAATACTTTCAGAAAAAAATAATTTCGGTTTTTTTGCACGCGGCTATGTTACTTTGCGATTTTATTTTTACCAGAATGGCTAAATTTCATAAAATGCAGAGCACTTGTAATTGAAAATATTTGCTGTCGGTGTTAAACGTACTTGTCTAAAATCATTCACTTTTTGCTTGAAAATTTTTAAAAGACCCATATAACGTTTATCTTTTTTTGGAGGAACACTATTTGATGATAACTCCCTGCTAGCTTCGTCGCGAACAATGTTTCTTAGTGTCACAGAAATCTAATATTACAACTGAAATATGTCATAGGGTGAGATTTCGGTTATATTTTATTCAAAATTATGTCCATCAATGCAAACTATAGCTGCTGTATTTTAGCCAGAGTGTGTAAATGTGTACCCAATTATATGCATTCCCAAATATCGCCTACGTAGTAATTGATAGACGTACAAAATTGTATCGCTCAATTCAACAATAATTATTTATTAATTTAGTTATAGTTTTGAATTTTATGTGAATACAAACTAATTAAAATGCCTTGGCATAGGCTTGTGCAAACATCAGGGAAGTCTCTAAAATCGGAAGACGCGGAAGTATATTCATTATAATAACAGGCTTAATTGATCAAAGCTAGAAACAACGTATCTAATTCAAATAAAGACCATTTATAAAAGTTAAAATTACATTCCCATGAACGAAAGACAAAGACTATGAAAAACTGAAATTAGGATAAATAGGTTTTAAACTAATAAAATTCACAAACCAAATATGCCGGAACATGGCCAAACAAATTTATACAGCATAAAGAACTAATTGGTAACAGACAATTGTAAGCAAGATGCAAAAAATTAATTCGATCATGACAAGTAAGTTAATGAATATCATATGTAAACCGTGGTTCGACATTTTCCATTACATTCAAAAAACGTACGGCTAACATGCATGTCTTTTTGAAAACAGCTAGGATTTTTTAAATAATTTTGGAGCATAATATATCTTCTATAATAATTTTTTTAACTTTGCTTCAACTACATCTGCTTCGTTTTATAGCATATTTGCAATCCGATTTTCATTTATAAATTAAATCTCACTAGAACTTTTATTTACGTGAAAGTTACGGTAGTCATTTTGTTGCTCACCGCTTGATATGTTACAATTGCTTGACTGGTAATATACAAAAGTTTGCGAATTTATCTGCCTGGAATTGAAACATATATCAAAATTCCATTTTTTATTAATTTCAATTGAAATTCCTGACAGTACCTACACACCTAATTAACAACCTAGCAAACAAAATCAGATAGATCTGCCCTGAAAACAAGATCGAGAAAGCACTGGGCTACCTGCGAAACATTTTGTTAAGGAACAACTTCCAAGAGTGATTTATTGATGTCAACATATATATATATATATATATATATATATTTATTTATTTATTTATTTATATTGTGTGTTATTATTTTATATCAGGCCGTCGCGAGATATTTCTGAAATAAATAGAATACCATTCGATTGCTTTTTGTTTGATTTTTTAACAGAATTCATGGTATACGTGTTAGAACACAATTTGGAGTATATTGTTATTTTATATTCTTATGTAAAATGTTCTAGTTTTCTGGTTTTATAATTTTCCACAAGTATTTTTTTGCTTTCTTGTAATATCTTGTTTTCTTAAAAACCGTTTTCAATGGCACAAATATTGCGTCCCTTTGGTCACTACCATAAGGCCCGGATAATCCATATTGTATGCGGTATGATCATCCAATTTGGAACACTTAAGTTCCTCTGAACTATCTTTTAAATTACATTCCTTAAGTCCCCTTGCTAACTGCACTATATCCTCAATATTTGATAAACCAGCCATAATATTAGGATTAAATTTATTGCAATTTATATATTATATTAATTAAGCTTACTGGGATTCGCTGATATCCAAAGATGACAGAACAATACGGTGTTGATCTTGAAAACAAATATCCACGTCAATTATCTGAAGCAAATTAGTGATCCTTCCCAATAACTTGTATTAAGAATGATCGATGAATATGGATTACAATGATTTATTAGCAAAGTGAACGCAGATAAAACCACGCAGTATAACGCTTGTGTAACTCAGCAACTTAGATTAAAAAAATCTTTTATCAACTTCCACAAGACAAGTCAAAAACATCGACAATATGAACAAAAGAAACTTCCAAAAAATTTACAATATTTTTTTAAAAACACAATATTGTTTTACGAAACCAGCAATAACATCAAAAATAAAATTTGATTTATTTTTATATGAGGAGTTAATTGGTGGTTTTATAATTTTACACAAGAATTTTTTAAATTTATTTGTAATTTCTTGTGTTCTTAAAATCCGTTTTCAATGGCACAAATATTGCGCCCTAATGCATCGACATCGAATATTCCTAAAATTTTCAGGCGGAATATACATTACCGGCTATCTCATTGCTGACGAAATATTTAATGGACAGAAGGTGCAATGTGAACTAATTGACGATGACGGCAAAAGTATTGTAGGTGAGGATAAAAAACCAATGAATGTTGTGCCGAGGGATCCACCAAAGAAACCGATTGTCAAAGTTGATGACCATAATCCTGACGTAGGTGATCAGATAATGATCACCTGTGAGACTTCAGAGCCCGGCAAAGTTGAAATCACAAAGCCGACAGGTGTAAAGTTAACACTGGTTTCGGAATTGGACTTACCAAGCGGCGGAAAGCGGCTTAAGTTCTGGATGTCCGCTGAGGCTAAGCTTAGCCAGCAGCATGTGGAGTGCAAAGTAACGCAGCCGGGCCCAAATGGGCAGTCGACTACTGGGAAAGATGACCGTCCAATAATTGTTAAACCAAAAGCGCCGAACGATGACAAACCAAGTGTCTCAGTTACAAATCATGATGTAAAAGAAGGTGATCGTGTGCCGATAATTTGCAGTAGCGAGAAACAGGGTGTTCTGAAATTTACAAATCCTGCGCATGACCTGATTGAAGATGTTAGTCAGCACAATGCTGACAATGGTAAATATTACCTTAAAAATAGTTGTATTCATAGACTATTATTTATCAATAACTTCTCTAAAAAATAAACAAAATAAACTCTGCTTTTTACATTCATTTTACTTTGTAGTCTCTATGGAATGCTGAGATATTTCTCCCTATTTATCATAAAGATCGTACATACAGATTCTCGTTTCGTTTCTAAAAATCATTTGGGCCAGAAAAGAAATGCTTTGAAAAAAATTGAATCTTTTGACCCATTATTGGTCATAAGATTCTTAATTTTACTTAATTATGTGCATAAACACAGTATGGCCTGTATAGTACTTGCTAGGAATGGAATACAGCAATACTCGGTTCAAAAATAGTAAGAAAACTCACAAGTTTTAGCAATAAAGTCACATATAATAGATTGATCATACATTAGATTAACGCAGGTATTTTGAAAATAGTGAAATTAATATGATAAAATAACTGGTTAATAAAAGAAAAACGGTGCCTGGATAAAACTATATTTAAGCTGATTTAAGATTTAGCCTAGGACATAACAAAAATCAAAAAAATGATGTAGCGCAGCCAAATAGATTTAGACAGCATAGATAAACAATTAATTAAAGACATCGAACATTTGAAGAAAAGATTATCAAAGAGACGAAGTTTTACAAACGATCAAAAAAATTAAAGTCTAAGTCAGTAGAGAGGATAATTAATGAATTTACTGATAGGTAATTTAATATAAGCAAAATATAAAAATGAGAGCTTTTAAGTAGAAAAAGAATTCGACGATTTCTGAGTAAAATACATTATTAAGATGACGATGCAAACATTAAATGTAATCAAAATGAGATAGTTTACCAATATAAAACGTAAACAGTGATTCGAAATTTTCCGTTATATTGGGAAAATAGATAAATTACGTACATGTTTTCTTGAAAACTATTTCTTTTTAAACAATAATTGATTGCGCGTGTGTCGTGGTAACAATTCTTTAAATCAAGATTGCATGCTTGAAGTAAACACCAATCCCATTGTATTTAACCAGTCGTCGAACAGCATTGCAAAACTACCGCCAGTCGCAACGCACTGACACGTTTCGACCTTCCGAGATCATCATCAGATTACGCGGGCAAACTCACTAGCAAAGATCAAACCGCATTGAATAATTATATGGAAATCAAATTTATATATGCGGCTCTCACCTCTAGTAATCTTGCATACATTGTCCGTAACTGGAAATGCCGGCTGCACAATTTCTACGCAGCCACGAACATTAGTCGTTTGTAGCTTTCGCCAGACACATATATATATATATATAGGAAATACAATCCTCGTTTGTCGGTTTGCCGTCGTAATCTGATGATGGTCATGGTAGGTCGAAACACGTCAGTGCGTTGCGACTGGCGGTAGTTTTGCAATGCTGTTCGACGACTGGTTAAATACAATAGGATTGGTGTTTACTTTAAGCACGCAAACTTGATTTAAAGAAGTTTATTTATTACTTTTAAATTTTGGTTACAAAATATCTTTTAAAACAAGATTTGCTTCAATAAATTTCAATTTTAGCTCCTTCGTTTTATTTGTCATTCAATTCTCGTTTGGAAATTTAATCTTACTAGAGCGTTTACATTAGTGAAAGTTACGTTTGTCTTATTACTGCTCACCGCATGAAAGGTTAAAATTACTTGACTAGAAAAATAGAAATCTGCTTATACCTGTATTAAATTATAACACATATAAAAATAACCCCTTTTTATCTCAATTTTAATCACACTGCCTGATAATGAGAACTGTTAACTTCACTTATATTGGTTGGGTCGCTTATGCGGTTTCCCTAAGTATTTATAATAAGTGTGTCGTCCAACCGAAACTTAATTGTCCCTAACTCCTCAGTCAGATTGTTCATTTCTGCAAACAATACTCTCACTAAGTTTTCCAATCCGTCAGAAGCCATTATATTTAACTTAAACAAATGCTTAAATTGTAATAATTTATTTATAGGCGTTTACCCGAATTAAACGCGTCTAGTTAGTAAAAAAATGTACGTATATTTATTATTTTATATTGAATTCTTCTGCGCGAATGCTGCTTCCATCATTGTGCTGATTACTTGAAGCTAATTCGTGCAATTCTGCGAGGACTTTCTGTAGTATTCAATACTGCCTTAGATAGGAATATTGCTGCATTCTCGGCCTCAATTTAATTTTAAATAAAAACGGATCTTGTTGCTTTACACTGCACAATAAACGCATGTAACAATTGTATTCTAATTACTATGCATACATTATTTCTCTATCTATCAGGTGGCATATATATAAAAGGTTTTCTCATTGCTGAGCAAGCGTTGAACGGAGAAAAGGTGCGATGTGAACTCACTGACGATGATGGCAAAAGGACTGTAGGTGAGGATAAAAAACCAATGAATGTTGGGTCCAGGGATCCACCAGCGAAACCGGTGGTGAAAGTCGATGAGCATAATCCCGACGAAGGTGATCAGATAATGATCACATGCGAGACCTCAGAGCCCGGTAAAGTTGAAATCACAAAGCCGACAGGTGTAAAGCTAACACTGGTTTCCGAAGTAGACTTACCAAGCGGCGGAAAGCGGCTTAAGTTCTGGATGCCCGCTGAGGCTAAGCTTAGCCAGCAACATGTGGAGTGCAAAGTAACGCAGCTGGGCCCAAATGGGCAGTCGACTACTGGGAAAGATGACCGTCCAATTATTGTTAAACCAAAAGCGCCGAACGATGACAAACCAAGTGTCTCAGTTACAAATCATGATGTAAAAGAAGGTGATCGTGTGCCGATAATTTGCAGTAGCGAGAAACCGGGTGTTTTGAAATTTACAAATCCAGCGCACGATAAGGTTGAAGATGTTAGTCGACACAGCAGTGACAATGGTAAATATTATATTTAAATAGTCACATTTCAAAAATTTTATTTATCCATTCATATTCCACAAATTAATATTATAATCTATGAATTTGAAGTCATTTCGACTATATTATTATTTTAGTATGGAAAAATTACAATCCCGATTTTCTTCCATTTTGGATATATTTAGTACTTTTAATTTTAGCATATTTCGGAGGAAAATAAAAGGAAATAACATTTGTTCCCTAAAAACTTTTATTCATTTTATTTGAATACGTGATTTTTCATTTTATATCCATTTAAGTTATACATGCTGAAATGGTCAATTCCGCATTTTAACGAAAACTTACGATTTTAAATGAGGATTGCATAATTAGTTTTTGAGTCCATTTTTCTGAGACTTGCCCAAATAAATCTGTGTTTGCCTCAGTGGATGATATTTAGATCAGCTCTACCTCAGCCTTCGTAAATATCCACACACCATGTAGTAAATGAAGGATAAACCGAAGACAGCGTACACGGAAATCATAATTTCGTTCACATTCGTTTCGTGCACATTCGTTTCTTGCGCACTGGCGTCACATCTTATATCAAATTTAGATATGCGGCTCTCACCTCTAGCAGTCTCCTATACATTGAACTTGATTGGAAATGTCGGCTGCACAATTTCTATGCAGTCACGAACATTAACTGTTTGCAACTTTTGCCACATATACATATATAGGCAATACAATTTAACAATAATTGATTGCGCGGGTGGTGGTAACAATTCTTTAAATCAAGTTTGCGTGCTTGAAGTAAACACCAATCCCATTGTATTTAACCAGTCGTCGAACAACATAACAAAACTACCGCCAGCTGCAACGCACTGACGCGTTTCGACCTTCCATGATCATCATCAGAGTACGACGGCAAACTGACTATCGAGGATCAAACCGCATTGAATATATATGGAAATCAAATTTAGATATGCGGCTCTCACCTCTAGCAGTCTCGCATACATTGAACTTGACTGGAAATGTCGGCTGCACAATTTCTATGCAGTCACGAACATTAACTGTTTGCAGCTTTCGCCACATATACATATATAGGCAATACAATTTAACAATAATTGATTGCGCGGGTGGTGGTAACAATTCTTTAAATCAAGTTTGCGAGCTTGAAGTAAACACCAATCCCATTGTATTTAACCAGTCGTCGAACAACATAACAAAACTGCCGCCAGCTGCAACGCACTGACGCGTTTCGACCTTCCATGATCATCATCAGAGTACGACGGCAAACTGACTATCGAGGATCAAACCGCATTGAATATATATGGAAATCAAATTTAGATATGCGGCTCTCACATCTAGCAGTCTTGTATATATTGAACTTGACTGGAAATGTCAGCTGCACAATTTCTATGAATTCACGAGCATTAACTGTTTGCAGCTTTCGCCACATATACATATATAGACAATACAATTTAACAATTGATTGCGCGGGCGGTGGTAACAATGCTTTAAATCAAGTTTGCGAGCTTGAAGTAAACACCAATCCCATTGTATTTAACCAGTCTTCGGACAACATAACAAAACTGCCGCCAGCCGCAACGCACTGACTCGTTTCGACCTTCCGTGATCATCATCAAAGTACGACGGCAAACTGACTATCGAGCATCAAACCGCATTGATTATATATGGAAATCAAATTTAGATATGTGGCTCTCACCTCTAGCAGTCTCGCATACATTGATGGATTTCAATGAATGCTATATTTTAACAAAACTGAGAAATTGAACTATAGCTGAACACCTGTCACTGCATTATATCCATAAATTCCGGTCATGATCGATATCCAGGTTATCACATTTCGCGGTAATCAGGATATCATTCATTTAGATATATAAAGATGAGATACTGCTTACTGGCAACTTATCAGTAGGAGTTGATACCACGCCCTGTACGCCTTATATGATTTTCAAGAAACGTGGGCCAGTTAGAGGGTACAATCTCATATACGAATTTGTATTCAAGAAGTAATATACATAATTTCATACAAAGCCATCCACAATGTAACATTATAGTCAACTATATATATATATATATATATATATATATATATATATATATATAGCACATGTCGAGCCTTTAAATGGTACCTACACCGTGGTTGTCTAGTCGATACATGGTGCCAACACTACTTTTCTTAGTCTGTGCAAATTAGCAATACAACGGATTTCCAAATAAGCTAAATTTCAACAAAATTTGGAATTTCAACCTCTTCTGAGCAGATATTGCTCGCGAAAATCTATGAACTCTGGCCTTTTTCTATATCAGTTCTGTCATATCGCGGTAATCATGATATCATTCAAATAAATACATAAAAGTATATGGTGATTGTTGCAGTGAATAATATACGCGCAATTGTTTATTATTTATTGCATCCCTAGTAACACAATAGTTCATATAGAACCAGAAGGATAAATAATACTCAACAGTAACCACATATATAATCTCTATTGTCTAACATTACTTGATGAATCATATATTGTGTGTGGAAGGTAGGACCAACTCCTTTTTATGAGTGGTTGGTACATGAGATTATACCTGTCGTTCATATTGATGTTTTATCCTTCTGGTCCTAAATGAACTAATTTTACACTTGATACGCAATATTATCACTTGATTTAATATATATCAGCACTCCGAAAATTGCATTATATAATTATTTTATATTTGCTTGAATGATGTCCTGATTACCGCGAATAGTGATAACTCATATCGATCAAAGCCAGATTTTATGTATTTTCTGGCATAAAAAATGTTCAGAAGAGGTTGTATTTCCGAATAATGGTGAAATTTAGCATATATTCAAATCCATTGTGTTGATAACATGTAATGACTCGCCATTATGAAAACCAGAGCCGAGTCGCAATATCTAATAATTCAAAACAGAGCGCCAAGTGAGAACAACTAACTTATATATTTCTGAGAAAACATGGTCAGAAATATTCTTGAATATATATATATATATATATATATATATATGTATATATATATATATAAAGAGAGAGAGGCGACATACAAGCCTCAATAATTGCAGTACGGCTGAATAGATTAACTATGGAGAACTTTCCCAGTGTTAAAGTTAATATGACATTTATGTACACGAGAATCATGAGGTTGAATGCCAAAGATCAATTGCCAATTCGCTCCAAATCATTTCTGGAGGTCTACAAATTCTCATGGTGGTCGGTAGCATATATCGGACGTACGCAAGCAATTGATAAACAGAATCCAGCAACATTTACCACAGAATAGGCAATACAATTTAACAATAATTGTTTGCGCGGGTGGTGGTAACAATACTTTAAATCAAGTTTGCGAGCTTGAAGTAAACACCAATCCCATTGTATTTAACCAGTCGTCGAACAACATAACAAAACTACCGCCAGCCGCAACGCACTGGGTGACCAGATCTCAGATATCACTGCAATACTGCGAGAATGACCTTTAGATGCAAACAGGCACACACACAAACACAAACGCATACACACTCATCAACTAGCCAAAACAAGAAACAGAAGTAAAAACGAGTCAGATTTATTACCACTAGCATAATCAATTTGAAAACCCAAAATGTATAAATATGTATGATTGTATAAGAGATGATTAGTATTCACAGAAAATAATTATGTTGCCTTTTTATCCACTTTGTACGTTAATGTGTTCTTTATTCCTATATTATAAATATATATATATATATATATATATATATATATATATATGAAGAACTGTATATCGGTATCAAATATCCTTTCTGGGTGATCAAAAATGTCATCAACACAATGTAAACTTTGACTGACAACGAACGATTAGTAGCAAAATATATGTTTAGCAGGCACAATAAAATTTATGCGTAAAAACGTCACCAAGTTTAAAATGTAACAGGAAAGTCAATAAGAAAATCAGATGTACAAATGAACGTGCTAAAACAGATGTGCGACGAATTATGAAAATTTTGCGGGCTTCGCATGAAGCAGAAAATTTGCATTTATCACCAAATCAGAAAACTCCGACAAAGCCGATCCAAAATAACAAAAAATATATGCACGAGAAAATAATTTGCACACATTACTCAATCAGATGGTGTGATTAGCCCATGAAGGTTATTAGCTGCCACTAAACAAATGACCATATGTTGAACATTTAGAAAATGGGTGACACAAATAGACATTTCAATGCTCTTTAATGCAAAACCAATGTTATTCGCAGATGTTACTTAATCCCTTAAACTTCAAAAAACTTTCATTTATTCATTTCGTCAACCTTGTATTCTCAACATCGATTCAGGTTGTTGTGCATTTAAATTTACGCGAAATATTACAATCAAATTCTTGCCAATATATTCAAAAAATAATTTACTTTCATTTATTCAAGAGTTCGTATATATATATATATATATATATATATATATATATATATATATATATATATATATATATATATATATATATATATATATATATATTAAAGAAAGCCATAATCGAAACTTTGCGTAAGCATATAGGAATTTAATTCGGTTAAATTTGTTCGGCTAATTAACGTATCACAAAACGCGTTGATGTCGACCTGATATATAAGTTTTAAGTATATATGCACAGGTTTTCGATAAATGTACTTAGGCCAATGTACCAGATAGTTTATAACACGAGTGAAATAACTTTGTGATTCAATACCTCAGTCAATTCAAATAGTGAATGCATCTCTTCAATCGCGAAATCGATCATTGAAACCTTGCAATTTTGTTTCGCAAAGCTGGCCTATGGAAAAAATGTCAAATTCAATAAAAGAATTTATTTAACACACATAAAGCCCAGTTTAGAAATAAACAACTGCCCGATCTATGAAGGTAAGTAGAGCATGTTCGGCTACTGATATTGAACTGGAAGAAATGCACACATCATTAGCTATTTTCCTACTTCACATTCTATTCTAATTTTCTGACTTTTTAGCTTAAACCATACGTTTAAAAAATTCTCTTACAAGTAGATTTTCTTTTTGCAGATATCAAAAAGAAATGGTTATTGTGTTTGCTAAATTTAATTTAATATTTTCACAATTGAACATAACAGCATATTTTCATAAAGCTCACGTTCCAAACCACTTTTCTTCAAGATTTCAGTAAAGATGATGTATTTTAATAAAAAGTAGTTAATGGAAACATTTTTGTGTAAAAATACATTTTAATACAACTTCGGATCCGTTTTATATTATTTGAATGTATGAATGAAATTTAAAAATATCCGTGGGATTTTTTTTTAATTAACTGAACTGTTAGCTTTTTATCTAAAAAGTGATAATTCATGTAGAATTATCGGCATTCCAATTATCATGGTTAATTTCTCCGCATTCTAAATGAATAGCAGTTTTCAATATGTGCAGATCTAAAATTTTATGAAACATTTTACGAATCTCCTGAGGAAAATTGTATTAAATATTCGTGTACCTCATTTAGGATACACATTAATTTTATTAAGTTAGTCTCGAAGCCTTCTGTATCATTGTTCACTCAGAACTACATGATTGTTTTTTCCGGAGGAATATTGCCTATAAAAAATACACTGTGAGACCAATACGCGCTGCGCTTACCAATAGCGTTTTATATCATTTGATTGAACATTAATGTTTTAATATCAGCATATTAATGACCACACTTAGTTTTACCACTTTCTAAAAAAATAATAGAAAACAATACATGCCATGTAGGATTTTGATAAACTGTTTTACGCAACTCGTTAAATTACTTATATAATATATTCGTGCACATCAATCGTACTGCACAATATGTCTGTTAAACTGTTGCATTATAGTACTTTATCATACTTTTATGCTATAACTTTCAGGTGGCATATACATAACCGGTTTCCTCATTGCTGAGCAAACTATGAAGGGAGAAAAGGTGCAATGTGAATTGACAGACGACGAGGGCAAAAAGAAAGTGGGTGAGGATAAAAGACCAATGAACGTGGAGCCAAGGGATCTACCAAAGAAACCGGTAATCAAAGTCGATGACCATAATCCCAGTGTAGGTGATCAGATAATGATAACATGCGAGACTTCAGAGCCCGGCAAAGTTGAAATCACGAAACCTACAGGTGTAAAGTTAACACTAGTTTCCGAAGTAGACTTACCAAACGGCGGAAAGCGGCTTAAGTTCTGGATGCCCGCTGAGGCTAAGCTTAGTCAGCAGCATGTGGAATGTAAAGTGACGCAGATGGGCCCAAATGGGCAATCGACTACTGGGAAAGATGACCGTCCAATAATTGTTAAACCAAATGCGCCCAAAGATGACAAACCAAGTGTTTCAGTTACAAATCATAATGTTAAAGAAGGTGATCGCGTGCCGATAATTTGCAGCAGCGAGAAACCAGGCGTTTTGAAATTTACAAATCCTGCACATGACATGATTGAACATGTTAGTCAGCACAACAGTGACAATGGTAAACATTTAAAATATTTTATTTCCTAATTAATATTTACCTGTTCCTATGTTACAAATTAATTTTACTCTATGAATTTAACGTTGTTTTTAACTTTTTGACTTTGTTTCATGCTGATACATTTCTCCGTTTCATTATTTTAAAAGTATACACATATGGTTATTTGTGCATACTGGAATAGAAAAACAATTAGATAATATATATATTTTATTGGACAGTATTTAATTTTCGGAAAATATTTGTGCCGCAAAGTTATATTGTCAGTAACATTACATTTTGTTACGTTGCACGTAAGAATTTTATTACGGGTATACCATTTTATTAAAGCGGTCAAATTTCGTAAATTATGCATTTTTATAGAATACTATTTTTGAACGATTTTTGCATTATTTGATGACTAATTATTCGTGCGATCATTCAATTTCGGTTGGAATAATTTTCTTACACGTTATCATATAGCGTTAATTTTCCTTTGGATGGATCGTCTTTTAATCAGTCCTGCCTGTTGAATTCGTCAGGATCCACTCTTCCTATTGTCACCGAACTCCGATGTCACTATCATAAATTTTCACACTGTGTGAATGAGGATTTACCATTTATTCTAGTTGATGTCTATCACCGTAAACTATAGTTGCTCTAGTATAAACCCCTGTGTGTAAACTTGCAAGCGGCTATAATAATAAACACAGTATCGCCTACATAAAACATGGCAGATATGAAATACTGTATCGTTGTCTTCCAAGATATACGTTTAGTAATCGAGCGGTTTTTTAAGCGTTTTGCGTGAAATCTGATCGATGATGATAGTTTTACATATTGGTTAAAAGAATTACACAAAATTCACTATATATTAAATGAACTTTGAACATTTTGCTAAAAAATGACTTACGAAGTATTTAGCATAGCAAACAAAAACCTTCGAAACTCGAATATAAAATTATTAATAAGATAATGTTACAAACGCATAAGAGGAAAACGAAAGCAAAATTAAACTAAAGTTGTGTTGAATGAGTTTTTAGATATGAAATATTTAAGTTTGATGAAAAACAGACAATTCCTCCTACATACAGTGTAATAAAAGCGTTAAGCTGTTGGATTTCAATTCCTATGTCTATATTATTTCTATAAATCTCAGGTGGTATATATATAACCGGTTTCCTCATTGCTGAGCAAACATTAAACGGAGAAAAGGTGCAATGTGAACTAACTGACGATGATGGAAAAATGTCTGTAGGCGAGGATAAAAGACCAATGAATGTTGACCCAAGGGATCCACCAGAGAAACCTGTGGTCAAAGTCGACGACCATAATCCCAACATAGGTGATCAGATAATGATCACGTGCGAGACTTCAGAGCCCGGCAAAGTCGAAATTACGAAACCTACAGGTGTAAAATTAACACTGGTTTCCGAAGTAGACTTACCAAGCGGCGGAAAACGGCTTAAGTTCTGGATGCCCGCTGAGGCTAAGCTAAGTCAACAGCATGTTGAGTGCAAAGTAACGCAGGTGGGCCCAAATGGGCAGTCGACTACTGGGAAAGATGACCGTCCAATTATTGTTAAACCAAAAGCACCGAACGATGACAAGCCAAGTGTTTCAGTTACAAGTCATGATATTAAGGAAGGTGATCGTGTGCCGATAATTTGCAGTAGCGAAAAACCGGGTGTTTTGAAATTTACAAATCCAGCGCACGATAAGGTTAAAGATGTTAGTCAACACAACAGTGACAATGGTAATTTTTAATCAATTGAATTAAAAAATAATTTTTATAATTTACCATTTTGATAATCAATAGGAAGGAGCTTTATATTTCATTTTAATGGTAATTTATTATTTTTAATTTTTTGATAAATTTATCTCGATTCACTTTGCTCTTTTGGAAAACAAATTATAAATGGCTTTGAGTATACTTCAGGAGAATAACAAAAGGATATGACACTTTTGTTTGAGAAACTTTTTTTGCTTTCTTGAATATGGGAATGTTTCTATAATGAATTCGTTTTTATTTCATTTTTAGATGTCGTACAATTTGCATTTTAACGAATTTTTATCAATTTTTAAATGATTTTTGGAAAGGTTGTTCATTAATCAATTTTGTGTGCTCTTTTGTTCTGTTGGAAACATCTTTTGACACTTACCAAATGCGAAATCTTCCCGTATTAAACACAACCAAGATCAGAAATCATTTTTAGTTGGATTTGATTATTTGAACTTTGTAACATAGATATATAGGATGAGTACTTTTATTTAAGTTATCCCTCTATTACTAGACCACAGTGATTGGCGTTAATGGAAAGAGTCGCATAGAAACTATTTTAGATTTTCTTTTCTCAACTTTGATTACATGCTAAAATTATAATTTCTTATTATTACGCTGTTAATTGAAATATTCTTTAAATAATATTTAATTTTGGCTATATGAACCTATAGTAATTTGCCATTTACAATCTCTAAATATTAGTGTTTTAGGCGATGTCTTTCTGGGTTGATATCGGCTTGTGGGTTGTCGTCTAACCGTATTTGGTTAACCGCCTACGGGAAAACAAACTGCCGCAATTTTTGCTGGTTTAAAATGTTTTAACTACCTTCGATGTAACTTCTTAATATTACAGTTCATGTGAAAACAATTCTTAATAATTAGAATGAAATTTTGGTTATAAATTGAACAATGCAGTAAACCTGAATACCAGAAGATATAGTTGTTCAAGCAACAAATATCTTATTTAACAGCCAACATAATTAAGAACGATCTATCTGTCTGAAATATAAACATATTAATAGGATTAAATTTCTGAACCCTAAACGACAAACGGCGAATGTATAACGCTAAAGTATTGCTTTATTACGATTTTGTCTACGGCATATCACAAAGCAAAAAAATTAATGACCATACCCAAACATAATCAGATAAGATAAAAAAGTGATTGATAACAGATAATGAATTAATAAAGAAAATATTATCAAATGAATAAGTTGTAAACCGAGATACTAATTATGGTAGTAATCGAAGAATAATATAAGAAAATGAGTGAATTCAATAGAGAGATAAATTAATTATTTTTATGATAGTTAATTTAATAATAGCATAAAAGTAAACGAAAGCTATTGAGTAACAGCAAAATTCGAAGATTTCAAAAATAACCACATTATATCGAAAACGATGTAACCAATTAATGCGATCACTACAAGTAAATTAATAATTATCAAATTTTTAACATTTATTGGATATTTTCCTTTACATTGTAATCATAGATGTATACTTTTCAAGTTTTCTTGAAAACCGTTTACATATTTTTAATAATTTTGTTTTATAAAATGTCTTCGACGATAAGATTTTCTTCAATCACACTTAAAAATTAGCTTTACCGTTTTATGTTAGATTTTCCATTCGATTTCCATTGAGAAATTTAATCCTATGAGAACGTTTATTTTAGCGAAAGTTATGTTAGTTTTAGTCCTGCTCACCGCTTGATAGGCTACATTTGTATGATTAGTAATATACAAATCTTGTGCTTTTATCTGCTTTAGATTACAACAAATATAAAAGTTCCCTATCTTTCTCAATTTCAGTTTATCTTCCTAAAAGAGTACATATATATATATATATATATATATATATATATATATATGACGGAGCATGAGAATGAAGATTTTGGAAACATTAAAAATAATGCATAAATTTCGATAGATAATGCAGTATTTTTCAGTGAACACTTTTTTATATCCGCGCCTCAAGACCTGAAACCAGCATAATAAACAATGCATCATTTACGCACCTTCTATAACAGATTTTGTTAGATTTAACAATGAGTCAATATAATACGCGAAACATGTGCTTGTTAGATAATTTTTAAATGGGAAACTTGCTGCTTTATGCTGCAAAATAGATGCGTTAAACTGGTGAACATGAAATCCTTTGTCTACATCATTTCTATAAATCTCAGGTGGCATATATATAACTGGTTTCCTCATTGCTGAGGAAGCATTGAACGGAGAAAAGGTTCAATGCGAACTGACTGACGATAATGGAAGAACGTCTGTAGGTGAGGATAAAAAACCAATGAAAGTTGACCCAAGGGATCCACCAAAAAAACCAGTAGTTAAAGTCGATGACCATAATCCCGACGTAGGTGATCAGATAATGATCACATGTGAGACTTCAGAGCCCGGCAAAGTTGAAATCACGAAACCTACAGGTGTAAAATTAACACTAGTTTCCGAAGTGGACTTACCAAGCGGCGGAAAGCGGCTTAAGTTTTGGATGCCCGCTGAGGCTAAGCTTAGCCAGCAGCATGTAGAGTGCAAAGTAACGCAGCCGGGCCCAAATGGGCAGTCGACTACTGGGAAAGATGACCGTCCAATAATTGTTAAACCGAAAGCACCGAACGATGACAAACCAAGTGTTTCAGTTACAAATCATGATGTTAAAGAAGGTGATCGCGTGCCGATAATTTGCAGCAGCGAGAAACCGGGTGTTTTGAAATTTACAAATCCAGCGCATGACAAGGTTGAAGATATTAGTCAACACAACAGTGAAAATGGTAAATATTAATTTTAAATAATTTCATTTAAAAATAATATTCATCAATCCATACTCTTCAAATTAAATTAAATAAACTGTTAGTTTTTCATTATTTATACTTAATACTCTGTACTACATGCAAAGATGTTTCTCACAACTTTCCATGCTTTTGGAAATATGAAATATTGTTACTTAAAGCATATTTCAGAGAAAACTCAAAAGGAAATAAGCTTTGTACTCGACAAAATTTCATTCGTTTGCTTTAAATATAAGAATTTTGCTATTTTGTTCCTTTCTATTTAACGTTTCGGAAGTCGTAAAATCCGCTTTTTAAGGAATGATTACAATTTTAAAAAGGTTATTGCATAATTTTTTTCAGGGTTCATTTTTACGTGTACTAGATTTCCGCTGGAAATATTTTCTGACACTTCCTTAAATAGATTGTCTTGTGCCTCGGGGGATTATATTTCGATCAGTTCCACCCTAGCCTCCGTAGAGATACGCACTCTGTAGGGTAAATGAACAATGAATAATGACTCCAATATCATTTCTATTTTATTCTGATTTATGTACATCCGTTTATACTGAAATTTATGCATTTTTAGCTAGTATACATATAATTGGACCCAACTATAATTATACAAAAAATACCGGCAAAATACTGTCGAGGCAGACGAATATACCCCCATGTCTTTAACAATTTGTGAAAAGCCATTTTATAATTATATATATATATATATTTGTATATATATATATATATTTGTATATATATATATATATATATATATATATATATATATGATTAAAATTGCATAAAGTAGAAATCGGAACTCAAAAAGTACACCTACGTTGTCCGTTTATATAATTGAACGAAAAATGATTGCGCGGGCATAGCTAACATATATTTATTTTATTTCCGCGAGAGGGGCTAGAACCTGGACACGTTTGCTTCGGAGTCTGTTGCGTTAAACACTGTGGCAGTGTAGCGCAGTGGTTAGAATACCAGATTCCAAAGCTGACATGGCCAGGTGCTAGCCCCGTTCGCGGTAGATTCTGACCAGTACGAGATGCATTCCCAATAGAGTCTACTGGATTAATTGCCATTTTTACACTATGCAATACTTAATTTAAATTGACAAATGTAAGTATATAATGGGTTAGGTATTTATATCAAGGTCGCAACCTTGATTAAAGCAACCGTTTTTTCCGTGTTGGTTTCACATAAATGAACCGCCAGGATTGGCGGAACAGATGCTCAAATCGAAACGCATAGTCCTTTAAATCTTGAGTGCAAGTAAGCAAAAAAATGTTTCCTAGCTCAAGGCATGGTCGCGTCGGCTTTGGTAAATAATTCCTGAGTGACCAATATCTATTTAAATGGTTTACTGGAAAAGTTGCATTTGCCCTGTTGTATGGAATGTCAAATTTATACGTTCATCATTTAAATTATAAATTCCTGTCTTAAAGTTTTAATTCCAGATAACTTCCTCAGGCAGCATTACGAATCAGGGGTGGCCAGTTGTAACATTATGTCTAAAGCGATGCCAAACAGGCTAAACGTGAAAGATAGAATTAGAAAATTATCATAATTTTGGTATATAAATAAAATTTGTATAGATTGCGTGGCTTGGGTGGCGCAAAGCATAGGTGTGCTTTCGAAAAAAATATGCCTTCGTTGGAGTCAGGATGGCAGCTATTCTGACTTGCCTTCCCTTTAGGTGGAGCCTAGTTGTAAGGTAATTCCAATCAAAAACATAAGTTAATATATAAGGCACATGTGCCCAGGTTTGGGTCTCGTATGCGGCAATTTTCTAGCTAGTACTTGAAAAGTATCCAATAACGTCTAAACCGATCTACTAGGTGAATTCTATTTGTTATTGTAATTCTACGCATATATATATATATATATATATATATATATATTATATTGCTAATTAGGAAGTAAGAACACATTAATAACAAAGTGGATAAAGGCCATTTATTTCGTGAATACATATCATCGCTATACAATCATATATATATATATATATATATATATATATATATATATATATATATATATATATATATATATATATATATATATATATATATATACATTTTGGGTTTTTAATTGATTTTGTTAGTGGTAACAAATCTGACTCGTTTTTACTTCTGTTTCTTGTTTATATTTTATTATATATATATATATATATATATATATATATATATATATATATATATATATATATATATATATATAAATTGTCATTTATTTAATCCATCCTGATTTATAATTCATCGCTTTGAAATATAAGTTCCTTAGTAATCCTTTATATTTACAACATATTTCTAGGATAAGCTCCGTAATTTTAACATGGATAGATCATAAACTGTAATATTATTTACAAATAGTCTGCTTCACATTAACAATCCGTTTTATCCAATATATTAATTTGGAACCGACAGGCAAATATTAGATCATAAAACTATCAATAGCGTTTTATATCATTTGATTGAACATTAATGTTTTAATACCAGCATATTAATGACCATACTTAGTTTTACCACTTTCTAAAAAAATAATAGAAAACAAAACATGTCCTGTAGGATTTTGATAAACTGTTTTACACAACTCGTTAAATTACTTATATAATATATTTGTGTACATCAATCTTACTGCACAATATGTCTGTTAAACTGTTGCATTATAGTACTTTATCATACTTTTATGCTATAACTTTCAGGCGGTATATACATAACTGGATTTCTTATTGTTGACGAAACATTCAATGGACAAAAGGTGCAGTGTGAACTGACTGACGATGGTGGCAAAAAGACTGTAGGTGAGGATAAAAAACCAATGAATGTTGATCCAAGGGATCCACCAAAGAAACCAGTAGTCAAAGTCGATGACCATAATCCCGACGTAGGTGATCAGATATTGATCACATGTGAGACTTCAGAGCCCGGCAAAGTTGAAATCACGAAACCTACAGGTGTAAAATTAACACTAGTATCCGAAGTAGACTTACCAAGCGGCGGAAAGCGGCTTAAGTTCTGGATGCCCGCTGAGGCTAAGCTTAGCCAGCAACATGTGGAGTGCAAAGTAACGCAGCCGGGCCCAAATGGGCAGTCGACTACTGTGAAAGATGAGCGTCCAATTATTGTTAAACCAAAAGCGCCGAACGATGATAAACCAAGTGTCTCAGTTACAAATCATGATGTTAAAGAAGGTGATCGTGTGCCGATAATCTGCAGCAGTGAAAAATCTGGGTCACTGAGATTTACTTACCCACACCATGACAACGTCGAGAATATTAAGCAACATAACACTGAAAAAGGTATTTTCCTTTATATAGCATTATTTTTTAAATTTAAATACTTTCTTTCGCAAACCATTAATTTTTGATTGTCATAAATAATAAACTGTTAATTATGATATTTCGCAACATAATAAATTGCCTCTTAATAGATGTGAATAAGAGATAATTTCAAACACATTAACCTCATTAATCTAATTTTGCTTTCCATATATATGCAATGCGGTTTGATCCCCGCTAGTCAGTTTGCCGTTGTACTCTGATGATGATCAAGAAAGGTCGACGCGCGTCAGTGCGTTGCGACTGGCGGTAGTTTTTTATGCTGTTCGATGACTGGTTAAATACAAGGTGATCGGTGTTTACTACAAGCTCGCAAATTTGATTTAAGGAATCATTAATCTATATTGTTTTACATTATTGTTTGTTTATGTTTAGAAGTATATCGTACAATTAGAGTCATGCTCACTGGTCATATGAAATAATTTGAATTTCTTAAACTTATTTGTTAAAAATCAATTATTGGATTTATATTGGAAATTTGGACGATCCGATTTTTATTGCCAACCAGCCATTACAAATGCTTGCATAGTATACAGGCACGTGATCAATATAAAACCACATTTGTTTACCCGCAGGAGTTAATTTATCTAATGCTTCCTATTGTCATGGTGATCAAGCTTCTATTCCTAATTGTAGCCATATTGTAAATAATTCGATAATGGATATTAATTTTGCCTATTTTCGATTGATAGTCGACGTTAAAAATAAAAATTTTTCATAGCTCGGAACGGATAATGAGATATTATTTAATATAATTAAGCTGTTACGCATCAGATTTGACAGGAAAATAACATAGCCATGCTGCTATGCTAAAAACACAGATATCGATCGGAGTTGGGCTCTTGACAACAAAGGCGGCAGGTATGCTAATATTGCAGTTGTATTATTGTTATTTATGTTAACGATTATGCGTTGGTACTAACAACATTTTGACAAGTAGTTCGAAATTGAATTGTCCTACATTTAATTAAGAAAAATAGGTATACCAAATTCAGTAAATTATTTTAGAATTAAGTTTAAAGGGAAACTCCTATTGTGCTTTATGATTGAAACACTTATTGACTCCACTCAATAAGCGTGACACTATTAGGATCATCATCTAACGCATCAATGCGTGCGATTGACTGTAGTCTTGCTATATTTTGTAACTGATGTAGTAAAGTTTAGAAATAAATAGAAGAGCAGATAAATAGTTAGATAGAAGAGAAGATTTGTAATATGAATTTATCATAAATAACGCTAGTAGGAACACAAAATTTTAAACGATAAAAGAAGTACGTTGATCCACGAAAGCAAGGTTTTGAAATTATTTAGTAACACATAATTAGTGGACAAGAGTTGAAGCCTAGAACATTTTGGTTCTGAGCTATTTTGCTCATTACTTATGATTCGCGATCCAAGCATTGTGTGCAATGATAAGTTCTTTTCAAAACGTGCTCTAATTTTTTGCTTAATGTGGAAGCAATTTTGAGTCACTTTTAAAAGAATGTGACCGGCCACTGCTATTTTATACAATATTTAAGGTACTGTCAAATCAGAGGGCATTAAGCTTAAACAAAAAAATTTAATTCAATGTCGCATTTCGAAATGACGTATAGCATTTTTCTTATAATGATTGGTGGGGGCTGACTAAATGCAAAATTTCGTGGGTAACAATGAGACAAAGTAAAAGAATATCTGCAGCGAAACTCGAAACTTCAGACTACGTTTAGTTGCTATGTCGTTGGCTTTTTCTGTAGAATTTTATAATAAGACAAAGACTACGTTTTAGCAGATGGATGGCATTGTTATGTTACACAAGCTTTGTGTATTACAGAAATACCGCAAGCATAACAAAAGAAATGTGTTGGCTGACAAATTAGTCTCTTAGTTATAACTTGGTTGTTGCTAATAGTGTATTCGTCACAAGTTCAGTTAATCTCACCAGCGTGATTTGAACTGAAATCGTTCCAGTCATAACCATTGTTTTAAAACAATCGGTTAGTCTTTTAAAGCTTTTCCACTTGTCCATGAATGACAAGCACATTTTCCTTTGGTTTTAAATCCTCATTTTTGCGGCTAACTCCAAATTATAGTTGGTTATAATAATGGATCTTGTATACTTATAAATTGCTTATTTATGATAAAAAAACTAAATTAAGTTAAATAAAAATACAAATGATTAAAAGACGAGCGAAAGCAGAACTACACACGCCCTTGTTCTATTCAACATAACTGGTCTATTTATTATCAATTATTTATAGGAGTTTGTTCGTATATAGCGCGTCCATTTAGTAAAAAAATGCGAATATTTATTATTTTATGTTCACGTCTGTGGCTCAGAAATCTGCTTTCATCATTGTACTGACTGCTTCATTTTAATTTGCTCACTTCTAAGCGAACATTTTGTTGTATTCACTTTAGCCCTAGGTAGGACAATTGGTTCATTCCCGGCCTCAATGGTGGCTTTTTTCTACAGGAGAATGTTTGAATTGTACCGTCAAAATGTCTCTGAACATATATGAATAATTATATTTATTTATTGCATAGAAACCTTTCCATGTGTGAAAAAATAGAAACGGTTCTTTTATCTGATTATATTTTTTTTG
Source organism: Eudiplozoon nipponicum (assembly GCA_029291075.1). NCBI lineage: Eukaryota > Metazoa > Platyhelminthes > Monogenea > Mazocraeidea > Diplozoidae > Eudiplozoon > Eudiplozoon nipponicum. The sequence continues at coordinate 31,671 of JAQBSW010004387.1, read as the reverse complement.
CACATGGAAATTATCCTATGATAATTTTAGGCTCACATTCGAGAAAACTTTATTAATTTATTCAGATATCTATATATTTACGTATTTCTTTAAAAGGTCTTTCCTCAATAATTACTTTACCTTGTACTCTGAACAGAAATATGAATGATTGAAACTTCTTGAATCGGGCAACTTACAATGTGTTTGCTATTCTTTAGAGTCAGCCATTTAAATACGTTATTTGTGATTATCCCTTCTCCGAAAAACGTTATTTTCCCATTGTTGTCGACATTCAAGCAACAAATTATTGTTAAATTTTATGTAGTAGATAAATGTGACAAGCCAACCGATAACATATTTTTCACGACTGCATTCATTTTCGCAGCTGAATCATCAGTGATGTATTTGAGAGTCAGCAAGGAATGAGAAACATTTTTCGGATATTACACATCGCAATATTACATATTGCGTTATTCACTCGATCAGCAAGATTATCGTCATGCACAAATAATAAAGTTCGAAGAACGAAACACCGGATAACGTGTGAATGAAGGCGTTTAAAATCGTATGTAACCAATATAGATTCCGCAGACGGGAATTAATGCGTCTCTACCAAAGTCTAACGCTTGCCAGCTGGCTCTAATATGACTTAAATTGGACTACAATTGTTTTGTAACTTTAAAATATTGTTTTGGCAATTACAAATAATTAAATACCAATTCTAACTCGTTTTGCAAGCAAATAAGATATCCAACATCATAAAATGTATTTCTTAATCCTAGACAAACATTCTGCGTATATTGTCAAAATTATTTTCGCAATTTAGGCGGAACATATATAACTGGTTTCCTCATTGTCGACATTTCAATGAATGGGCAAAAAGTCCAATGTGATCTAACTGACGACAACGGAAAAACAACCACAGGTGAAGACAAAAAACCAATGAACGTTAAACCTAGAGACGCGCCTGAAGAACCTAATGTATCAGTCGATAAACACAATCCTAAGGAAGGTGAAGAGATAATGATTACTTGTGAGACATCAGAACCCGGCAAAGTCGAAATAACAAGGCCCAAGGGTATTCGAATGACACTTGTTTCCGAAACCGAGTTGCCGAATGGCGGAAAACGACTGAAATTCTGGATGCCAGCGGAGGTTGAACTCAATCAACAGCACGTTGAGTGTAAAGTCACTCAACCTGGCCCAAATGGAAAATCGGCCACAGGTAAAGATGAAATTCCAATTTCTGTGAAGCCGAAAGCACCGAAAGATCAGAAGCCTAGTGTCTCAGTCATTGATCATAATGTAAAAGAAGGCGATCGAGTGCCAGTGATCTGCAGCAGTGATAAACCTGGAACTTTAATGTTTACAAATCCACCACACGACAAAGTTGTAGATATTAGGCAACAAAACGATGACAAAGGTAGTTAAATTGTTTGTGGATAATATCACAAACTTAAGTATAATTAGCATATTTCTTACATTTTTGAAACATTTATGTTTTCAATCTCTTAAAAGTTATCTTTTGACCAGCTGTGTGGCATTCTAATTCCTGCATGATTATTGAACATTAAAGTGTTTAAAAATTATCTTTTAAAATTGCATACTATTTATTGTTGATGGATGGAAACACCAATAAAAAGTGAGTTGCGTTTCCCGAATTTCGCACATTATTTTATATATATTGCTCAGATCGAAATATGTTTGGTTTATATATGATGTACGTAAATTTGATACGAAACGTGTTATTGATACCTGAGATTTCAATTATTTTTTGCTTACGAACTTATACAAATGTGGTGAATTTGCATTTTACTATACGCCCATTTTCAAAGAAATTTAGCAATCGATTTTTCAATCGAGACTTTTCTATTAGAGAGTTCTACGCTGGAAAGAAGTATTCTCGGCTATAAATTAATTATGTCTATTTGAACTGCAATTTGTTCCTAGTTGGTAATTTAGCCGTCGTTATCTGATGTGGAGCATGCAGGATCCAAATGACTTCGATCACGTTATTCGCGCCTAATGAGCATTTCCGCGCAAAACCTTCATGAAAATCAAATCGATACTATAACCATTTGACCAATTTCACCTTATTTTTTTCTATTGACCGCACTCGCGATCACCTTTTGTTGCATTACCACGACGAGAGCAGAAAAATATTTTCCAGCTGAAAGAAATGTATTTATACAGACGAATTTCCATCCAAATACACTGTTTGCTCTAATTAAATAAAAGTATGGTCCGTATTTCTGATTTTTTGGAAATTTACATGTATATATGCAGCTTCCTGCTTATTAGCTAATTTCCGTTGTGCTCGGACGATTAAAATGGAAGATTGAATCTCTTAATTACTTGCAAACCACTGTAGTATTTTTTTAAAGTAATCAATAAATAAAGAGGACTGTGTTTTTATCTGGTCAGTCATTTATATTTAATTTATTATTTCTTCCACAAGAAATCTTTCGGTGCATTAATATTAAGTTTATATAATTTTTCAATCACTGCAAACCCTATGATGATAAATGCCTTTAAAATATGTAGTCAACGCCCCAGCTAGCATAATTTCTGTCTTTCTACGAAGCATTTGCGCAGAATTATGGATATTATTGTCCTTAATTATATCCACTATTGTGTGAAAATAGCTATTCAGTTTTCCGTTGTGCTCAGATAATTTTGACGGAAAAACAAAACACCTTAGTAAGGAAGAATACCGATAGTCTTTAATTGCTTAAAAATATCTAAAAGAGTTAGGATTTTTATTTATATAAATTCCACAAATTAAACTAACAGACACTCAATTTAAACTGTCCGTCAGTTCAGAATTCTGATGATATTGAAATTCTAATTGACATTTGGATGTCATTTAAAATATTTGGGGTGGCTATTTTAAAAAATGTAACATTTATTGCTAAAAAGATTATAAAAGTAGCATAAATGTATATATTCTTTACCATTTTTTTACTATTGTGCATTCATTTCAATATTTTCATGATAAAAATACTTTCATGCGGATTCCAGGTGGTACATATATTACTGGTTTCCTCATCGCCGACACTTCAATGAATGGGCAAAAGGTCCAGTGTGATCTAACTGATGACGACGGAAAGACAACCACAGGTGAAGACAAAAAGCCAATGAACATTAAACCTAGAGATGCGCCTGAAGAACCTAACGTATCAGTTGATAAACACAATCCTAAGGAAGGTGACGAGATAATGATTACTTGTGAGACATCAGAACCCGGTAAAGTCGAAATTACAAGGCCCAAGGGTATTCGAATGACACTTGTTTCCGAAACAGAGTTGCCGAATGGCGGAAAACGACTAAAATTCTGGATGCCTGCGGAGGTTGAACTCAATCAACAGCACGTTGAGTGTAAAGTCACTCAACCAGGCCCAAACGGAAAATCGGCTACAGGTAAAGACGACATTCCAATTAATGTAAAGCCAAAAGCACCGAGAGATCAGACGCCTAGTGTCTCAGTCATTGATCATAATGTAAAAGAAGGCGATCGAGTGCCAGTGATCTGTAGCAGTGATAAACCTGGAACTTTAAAGTTTACAAACCCATCACACGACAAAATTGTAGAAATTAAACAGCACAACGATGACAAAGGTAGTTTTGGTATTTATAATACATTAAATATCAGTCCGCATTCTTTGTAACCAATAAATTTATTTGAATGCAAGTTTTGCCCGAATTCCAGTGTAACATTGCACGACATTTTTAACAAATTTATGCAAGCAGTAATAAGTATCAGATGTTTTGAAAATCTATCAGTCTATATTTTGCTATTGATGGTAATCCATTTCTATGGAGATGTAGAAATTTCGAAAAAAATGTACCGATTTTATTTGATGTTATTTCAGAGAGCAATCACAAATATAGTTGTATGTTATAGATAAGTGCAAATCGGATATATTAACGCAGGTGCCTTTATTTAATATTTATGTCATTTACAAAAATGCGCATCATCAAATGATCTCATTGGATAAGTTGGCTTAAAATAATGAATTGAAACTAAATATCTCAATTATATTACTACAAAATAATGAAATTGTTCAATTGATAAGTTGTTAGCGATCAATTTTGATTGTTAGCAAAATATTACGCATGAACTAAGACTCGGTTTAATGTTCTAAATGCACAGAACGAAACTCTCGTTAGTTATACTTAAGAACATCTGTAACTTACGGTAATGGAAAAATTAATCTTTAGCATTTATGTTACCAGGTTAATCATATTAATGTTAAATTCCACATTTCATTAGACTAATTGCTTCATTTCTTAAAAAAAGATTTTGTCAGATAAATTTATTAAGCTTTAAATCAGACATTTGTTTAATTTGTCCGCTAACTCTCTTACTGTTGACGATGAGAGCAAAAAATCAATTTGGTGTTCATCTGAGGATATTTGACTATAAGAATCATGTAAACTCCATTCCAATGACTACCGTGAATGATCTTCCAGTGGATTCGTACAATGGACAATCAATAATTAATGCATACTATGTTAAAATATTATTATATACTAGTCTTCGAAACATATCACTGTGTCCAAATCGGTCTTCAATTTAGTATTATAAATTTTAACTTCAATTCCTTTATTCCCTCGCTCTTGATTTCATTGCTTTGTACAAATTATCTCGTCCTTTCGGCGTTTTTGCTACTAAAGTTTGTCCCTACATTTAACACATTTGTTTTGTCGTATTTACATTTATGTCCTAAATAAGGTAAGTTTTAGGGCTGAAACTCGCAATGGTGTGAGTGTATGCCTATTAAGCTTATTCATACCTACGCGAGCATTCACACTTCTACACTGACCTGGTTTTCGCTATCTAGGACTGACCTAACGCAGGATAATCTGTGCACAAAAATGTCTTTTAAGTCATGATGATAGTTTTTCGTTTACTCGTCTAAACTTTTCAGGAGAACATAAAACGCGAAATAGAAAAAACGCGGCATAAGTGAAAGACTCATTTCTGCATATATTGCTTATCTCTTCATACAATCTAACTAACATAAATTCAAGTTCTACATTTGCTTGTCAAAGCCTTTCGGTAGCTTTCAATTATACTGATATTTTATATATTATTATATGACCCAGTGATCGCTCACATATTTCTTTCACCGAGCTTTACTTCCGTATTATATAATCCATTGTAACACGCGACTCAAATGATTTAACGTAACATAAGTTCATTTATCCATGTTGGAATTTTGATTTGTGAATAATAATCTTAATGTTGTGAATCATTAATGTTTGTGTTAGATATTGCTGTAATCCTAAACAAGTGCAGATAATAGTCCTATTTATCAATATCGAAAACCGAGTTCGTATATAAGTATATATAGAGTATATATGGTATATATATATATATATATATATAGTCTATTATGTCAATTCTATACATTTCATTCACGTCATGATGTCAATTTACCATACGAATCAATACAATTCTATGGCAATCGATATATATATATATAATTCTATTTATTCCATATGAAAATAATCGTGTAATTGAATATCATTTATAAATAACTACCAATTCCGCCCATATTTACAGCCGATGTGCTGGAGTCGACCTTTCCTTTTTTGTTGGTCTAATCATTACTGTGTATTATGTAATGAAATATAAAATGTAAGACATTTATTTAAATCAAGTGTGCGAGCCTGATATGAACCCCAATTCCATTGTATTAGATCAGACGCATAACATTGCAAAACAACTGTCAGTCACACGTACTGACGCGTTTCGAGCACGACGGCAAACTGACTATCGGGGATCAAATAACAATGAATACATATATATGATAAGAAAATCAGATCGTCGGATCACATCTCATTTATTCTCGCGTATACTGTTCTTGACTGGTAATATCGGCTGCTCAGTTTCTATGCAGTTACGGCCACGAGACGCTCAATAAATCGTTTATTTTGCTCTATTTGTAATCTTGAGAACGAAACATTTCTCTGTTTGAATAAATCGAGCTGTAATTTGTTTATCCACATCACCTCATAAAATGGTAACAGATTTCTTTTATTGGATTTTGAAACTATCTTTACTACTCTTTCTCATAAACATACATGATTTTTTTAATAACACGTTACGCAATTTCACGCGTATATTGTCCTTAATATTTGATACGGGCTTTCTAAAGGAAGGTTTAAAACTTGCCTCCTATTTTTTGTGCTTGTTTCACCTTTATTAATTGATGCAATCATTTGTTTAAAATAAAAATTGGACACTAAAGCAATTATGCCTTATCATTATCATCATCATGTTTAAAAAATAAATTAATCAGTTTTTTCCATTCTTAAAATACAGCCGCGAATCTTTTATAATTTGTATGTGAATGCCACAAGACTGCTATCATTTAAACACTTTGCGGAATGGGCTTGCTTATAGTAAATATTTCTTTGAAGTTTAATAGCATTATCCTACTATAGTAACACACTGACGAATAGCAGATAGTCTTATTTCGCATATTCTAAACGTTGAAGCAATTTTTTCACTGCGGCTTCTTTTTAATCACAAGGAAAATTTTAATCAACATAACGTATATAATCCGAAAAGTTACACATGCCTTTCATTATTATTTTGTCCTGAAAGTGGCATAGAAAAATATTTTTTATCATGAGGTACGGGGCTTGTCACTGCTACACTATCTAACTGATCTTGAACGTTTCAATAAAAGAAAAAGTGTAGCAATTTCGTGCGTAATAAAATACGCTTGCATAGAATATGACTTTGGACCTCAGTGTAATACCCCTTAGTCAATAGTCTGAACTATTGCAGTAACATTTTCACAATTTGTATATTTTTAAATATAGAAATCACATAAATATATAGTTATCTTATCTTTTAGCATTTAAGTCAACAAGTTTTTTTATGAAGAGGAATAATTTCCTAGTATTTTTTGCAACGATTCAGGTATGCGGACCAGTCATTAAGCCAGTGCATGGAAAGAAAATATGACCATGGACAAGATTGTATTTATTTGGCAATGTCTGTTGCTTTTCGGACAGTCCGTGTATCATTAAGGTTGATGATCTAACCAGCCTGAGCTTCGGTTTAATGACCTTATTAATAAAACATAATTAATTTTTGGATTTTCATTTAATTTAGTGTCATCAGCTCAAAATTTCGTTTCATCAGATGTATCTTCCAGTCGCAAAAGTTTTGTTTCATCACACAAGAAATACTGGAAATTTTCAATAAAGACTGATATATCCAATATTTCAACGTTTTTAATTTACCAGAGCATACTTTTTATATCCGTTTTCCCAATGATTTCTTAAGGAGCATTTCAATTCTGCTTTGTCAACTTCAACAATTCTGCATATTTAATCGATTTCAGTTGTTAGGTCTGATCAATTGATGTGCAGCTTTAAACTGGCTTTTATACTCAAATCTTGATATCATTAGTCAACTGTTAGTTCAAATAAAAATTCAAATTTTGCCTCAAAATCAATATATCGTTCAAAGGGTGTCTTCCATAATTTCGGCTTCTATTTCTTGGTACATGGAAACGGTACTATCAATGCGATAACTAGTCTGACTTTATGATTACATATTAATCATTATTATGGATAACAAACTCTTCAATTTTTATTATTTTTTTCATAGGAAAGAAAATTACTCTTCACATAATTTTAAGCCAGGATTTGATCAAACTGCCCAATAGGTATTCCCATATGAAAAGATGACCAAATTTGGTTCCTTTATTATTTTATGCTAGATTGCTTCAATAAACGGTAGCTTCTGCGATTTGCTTCACTATGTTAATATAAGCCTAGATTATAGGTCTCTAATTGACGTATGTTATGTTGGATAAATGAATTGTTAATATACACAAGTTCTTTTATTTCTGCACATTTGTGTGCACGTATATTAGTAGTATGCATTGAGCAATTTATCATCAACAGATCATAATTAGTGGCTGTCTAACCAAATACTCTTCTGTCACGAGATGTCTCATAAGTGAATGAATGTAACATTTAACTAATTATTAACTGAAAATAGCGAATAGAATTTAAAGGTTTAGGCGAGAAACCATCCATGAATACATTGTAAGATTGGGTGATTTTCTCCGTTTTACGTATGTCTGAGGTTATTTTAAAACAAGTAAAGATGTCAGCAATTTGAAATTTTTCGCACCGCATTTAAAAAATTTTAATCTTCGCACACGCGAATAAGTGTAACTCATTGAATTCATGGTTTTCATGAATTATAAAAAAATGATTTTTAATATGCTATGTAACGACTAAGAATCAACAATTATCAAATTTTGAATTTTGATCATTTTCAGGTGATCTGATTTTTGGCCTCGATTGATGGGTTCTCACTTGTCCCTTCTTTTTTAAGCCTTCCATCAGCTGATTGTCTGAAAATGACGTTGGAACAAGATTTTCCATTGTTCTTTTACCTAATTTTCGAGACCGAATTTCCAGTCCCATCTACAGGGTTGACACAATACTCACAGGAATAAAACACAACTTGTGACAAATGTGGTATCCGCATTCAAGACAGATATATTTATATTTATTTTAAATCTAAATGTACTTTTTTAATTGTCTTCCTAATATCCGGTCTTCATACCTAGTCCTTAATACTCAAATGTATACAAAACTTATCCCTGTCCCCCTCCGCGCACACAACCACCTACAAACTTGTGTATTTTACTAAAGTGACATTTTTATTGAGTAACTATAAGCACACATAATGGATTGACATACACGCCTATCAATGATCTCTATATTTTAATTTCTGTTGCGGACGCATAGAAAGATCAACAAAATTTTGATTTCAGTATTGCAGTAATCCTCACATGTCCCCAGTTTACCTAATCACATCCAGCTTGCAATCGGTTATAGACCTGCGCAACGAGATTCATCATTTAAAAATTATCAAATTTCTCAACACACAGTATTCCTTGTGAAGGCATCATTTTGCGGATTCAATTACAAAATCATCAATGTTAACTGCTCCTATTTCGAATCTTTGCATAAGAGCACAAAACTGTTCAAGTAAACAGTTGATGCTTATTTTTGCTTTCTGTGAATTCTGTGTGCACTAACCAACATTGAAGTAAAAGCTAAAGTAAAGCCGTCGGCAAATGGTGAAGCCAAAAATTAGCCGAAAATTTTCACAAAGCTCCCTAAATTCACTTACTGATCATCGTTTATGTTTTAGAAGGCGGTAAACAAGATGAAAGGTGCATCTGCCTAAAATAAATTTACAATTAACCATGATAAGCTTTGCCTATTTAATTTAAAATGGCACCATTTTATTCTACTGAAACTAGTTAAATATTATCAAGATACGGTAGTGATAGAACTTGTCCGTTACTGGAGAATTTAATTTAAACTTTGCTTCAGATATATAGGACTTAAAGTCAGATTGGCTGCAATGTGTTATGCATTTTAACCGGTACATATCCTCCCAGCGCAGAAATGCAGCTAGTCAAAGTAGTGACTGTCGTCTTTAATTTGAGTTCAATGACCAATTATTTATATTTAATTTGTTAATTGTATTATCATGTATTTAATAGATTTTTAGTCAAAGTATAGTATCGTTTCAAAAAATGTAAGAACTGGCACTATTTGAATGTCTATAAAGCGTTTTCATTGGAGCAGAATTGTCAAATACGAATTCAGTTGTTGCTGGAAACTGGTGACAGTTGACGAGAAATATTGCACTCAAAAATCTATTAAAAAGAACGCTTATGTTTAATAGCACACTGATTCTTTAATGAAGCGCTATAAATTAATGTCGAAATGCCTTCTAAACTCACAGACGACGCAGCATAATCTTAACTATAGAAGGCAGATTGGAAGGACGAGTCGTCCTAAGGGGGGTGGGAAATTTTGCGACTCAACCGAAGTCGTTGAACACTTAAGCGGCAATCGGGCCAGAAAAGTATAAGGTGATGCTGGCCTGAAAAATTGTGACGCTGCAACTGTAATTATCCTTTCAGAGAAATGTGCAAGCAAGTTGGAAGCAGTTTAAATTCTTTTTGGGCCAAACGATGACCGAACATTACATATTGAGAACATGCTCAACAATTGCATATGCCTAAAACAAACTATGTGACTCTATGTGATATGCCCGCTCTCTATGAATGTTGACTGAAAAACAATGTAGCTCTTCGAGACGTCGCTGTCAAACTGAAGTCGAGGAAGTTAACTACCTGTTCTTCGTCGCTCTCTTTATTGGAAATTGCGCACCAGCTCAACCACGCTGGTTTCTAGTTTGCGCATTTTGGAGTAAAGCTTATTACTTGTTTTTTCCTGCAACTTTCAATTAAAATAAAGAATCCATACAGCCACGGTAGTTTTCATTCTGAGTATTTTGTAGGGAGGCCGATTACCTAATCTTCCCAGCAATCACCGTCTAGAACGAGGGAGCAATGCAACCTCAGTGGATTGTATTCTGCGTATTTGGCAAGAGAACTAAGTACCTGTTTATCAAATTGGCATCAGAGATATGGGTGTCGGTGATGCCCTGGTTTGTGCTAACAATAACTCAAGAGATATACAATAGAAATTGAGGACCCAACTATCTAATAATCAAGAGTAGACGTGAGCCAAATTCTAGGTATAGCTTGACTTTGCAGAATGAGAGCAAGGTGTAGTACAACAGCTATTTACTATGAATAAGATCTTTTATATTTTAATTTTAATTAAATAAATTTTTAATAGATAAAGATTTTGGAATGATTATAATAAGGATTGAAAACTTTTTTAATAAATGCGCTGGAACATTTTTACAGGCTTATAATAATCCAATAGTAGTTCAGCTTTCTTTGACCAATGATAATTTTTGCCTTAAATATTTGTATGAGATATTATGCTTAAATAGACAGGTTTGAGTGACAGTTATCCAAAATAAACATTCTACACTAGTGTATTTATTGATTACTTGACTCTTATTGTGTGGAATTAGTTTGTTACGTCCATTGTCGACATCTTTACTTAGAATATTTTAGGAACACCTCTAAAGGTTCTTTAACAACGGTACGCTCAACAGCTTAAGACTTGTCAGTTTTGTAGCGTCATGAACTTACTTTTGGCAAGGGAATCTGGAAGATGGTTTCGAAATAGTCGGAGTGGTATTATGGACAGTGGACGTAAAATCCTTGTTTCGCAAAGAAAGGATTCGGTGGTAATTATGCCATCCAATGTGTATTATAACCTTGAATAATTTTATATACGCCTGTTTGCGGTTCATTGTTTTTAAAAAAAAATATGTTTGCCAAAGGGAGTTGTTGTTTTGAAGAATTTTATTACATTGTCTATTTCAACGCATATTTAGCCACCAGAAGTTGCCTCATCATCTCATTGCCGGTTTCGCCTCATAGGCAATTTTTTTCTAACAGCAGACCTAGTCCGTTAACTTCTCCGGCTAAAACGATTGCACCAGTACCAGTGAAAAAGACGAATTCGATTACCGGCCTTGTTAATGGGAAAATTAGAAAAAAATCGTAGCTTCCATCACCTCACTGTACTATTATTTAGAAAAAAAATTCAATTAACGGTGTTATAAAACATTTAGAAGTTTAAAATTTAAGCCAAAACTTCACACAATAATTTTGCAATTAGCTTCTGTGCAACTATTTCTAGGCCGATCTAGGTAACACATAATAGAGAAAACGATAAAAAAATTTGTGCACACCATGTATTCATATTACCACGTTCAAAAAGTTAAATCTAATTAACATTTATACCGCTCATATATTTGGTGGTCAAAATAAATTACAAATCTACATTGGCTCAGCAGCTTTCTTAACACAACGAAATGGTTTATGTGTGCTTCAATCAACAAGATATATGCCTATAACAAAGTTAAATAGGCAAATTATGTTCAAAAATGGGCATTCAAATAAAGCCTAAAAATCTTATATGATCATAATGAATAAGCTAGGTATCTGACCCAGTATGCACAGATCTATCCAGAAAATCACTGTCTAGAGGCACTACTACAACACGGTTTTGTAATTAGCTACTGTTTTTTGCTGAGATCTAATATATATGCAATTGCGTATTAGTTGTTGCGCACCTAGTAAAAAATTAGTTCAGATATGGCCAGAAGGATTAACCAAAGACAGCATGGAAGTAAATTATAATCTCATGCGCATATTTGTTTCTTGCTTACTGGCGACTCATCAGTAGGAGCCGGTATTAAATATTATACCTACTATATATTTTTGTGTGGAATGTGGGATTGTACCCCCCAAATATTTTCACATTCCTCACCCAAATATATAGTGGGTAAAGTTAGTATTACCAGTTCCTCCTGATAAATGGCCAGTAAGCACGAAACGAATGTGTACATAAGAGTCTACTTTCTGTTCACGCAGTCATTAGATTATCCTTTTGGTCATATTTGAACTAATTTGTTATTATGTACGCAACACCTAATAAACAATTACGGTTTGTAATATTTTTTATAAGCCCTTAGTTAGGCTTCTTAATAACGAATTTATTTCCATTATGAACAATTAAGTATCATTGTCATTTTTTAACAAAGAAAGAGCTCTTTAGCTAAGTGGTGAAACTTTGACTCCTGTATAGAAGGCGCACTTTATGGATGAGTCAGCTAAAAAATGGCTGATTGAGAATTTTCGGTTTATAAGATGTCGTCTACCACTAAATTCACAAACAGAATATGGCAAAAGAAAGCTCCTGTTAAGTTCTATTCTTTTCAACAATTAAAAACCTCGCTGTTTCAACAATGAACTATATTGTGCTCTGTATTTTAAATACAGTTTACTCAAATAGTTTCATAATTTTTAATTTCCAAAAAATTGGCATTTATGCTTTATTTCCTGTCTGGCTGATCTTCTAATGTTTTTATCTGCCGGTATTTCTAGCTTTACGTTTGACTTCTTATCTTTGCCTGCCTGTAAGTCAGCATATCTACCTACTTGGTCGCAGAATTTTCTAGTTCTAATATGTCTAATGAATGATTAAACCTTATAGTTTCCTAAGATCCAGAAATTTTATTTTTTTATGTGCTCCTTTTTAGAGTTATTGTGCAATTACTTTCTAAAGCCGTAAAATAAACTGTACAGCAGAAAAATTGGGCATTAATTTTTATTGTGAGCAAAAGATATTCGTTTCCATGTGTCGTGTTCCAGTTAAAGTGGACAAGCAGATCGATTTGGTGAGTAACGATGATACACTGTCACCTCGTAGCATTGTGTAAGGTTTTATCAATTCACAATAAACGATGAGAACCTCCCTCAATTGTATTATTCCCAAGCGTTGTTAACCCTTAATTTAAAACGCTAGAGACAATCCAATCCAAAACCATGCTCACACCAGTACGATATTAGCATTTCTGTACGGAAGTGAGCCTTGATAGCCGCCGGGATTTTTTCTCTCTTACTTGAGCTCGGGATTAGGATCATCATGATTGCTGATAGACATCGGGTAATCCTACCGCTAAATTTTTCTTTTATTTTCAATTAATAGTTTACAAAATTTAGTAAAGTCACGCTTCAAGGTATTTCTTCCGGTCGTACAGATTAGAACCAACCGGTTGTCAAGCGGAATCGTTTTAAAAATAAATATGTAAGATAATGAATCAATGAAATAAGTCTATCATCAGCTTTGTCCATTTAAGCTAATTGAATTTACAAATTTGTAATATACGAATAATTATTTTTAATACGAAGTTAATGTTTTACTTGTACTAGCATGCAATGCCTGTTGAAGACATTTGTCTGTGTTGAATTAGGTAAAAGCCACTACCAAATCAATTATATTTCGTTTTTCTATTTCTTTTCCAATGAACTACACCTCTAAAGGCGGTGTCTACATAACTGGTTATCTGATCGCGGAAGAGAATTTAAATGGACAGCCTGTGGAATGCGAGATCGAAGAAAGCAGCGGCAAAAAAACAGTTGGTAAAGACACGAAACCAATGGTAGTCAATCCACGAGATCCACCTCACAAACCAGTAGTGGCTGTAGATAATCATAACCCAGAAATTGGAGAGCATGTTATAATAAATTGCAAAACCGATGAACCCGGAGAAGTGGAAATTACACGCCCAAAAGGCGTTCAATTTATTGTTCTGTCGAACATAACGCTAGGGAATGGCGGTAGAATGCTGACTGTCTGGTTTGCAGCAGATAAGTTCGTGGACCAACAGGTTGTCGAATGTCGCGTTAAACAGAGTGGACCAGGCGGCAAGCAGGCTACAGGCTCAGATGACACGCCGATATCTGTGAATGTAAAGTATCCAGTTACGAAAAAGCCGGGCAGCGGGCCTAAGCCCCCAGGTATTTCAGTAGATAACCACAAGGTGACGGAGGGTGACCGTATTCCTATAATCTGTTTCAGTGAAGAAATGGGCGAATTGAAGTTCACCGTGCCGAATCACGATGACATAGAAGATGTACAAATGCATACCGGACTTAACGGTTTGTTATATTTTGAATAAAACATATATCTGCCTACACTTAGTTAAAACATTTTTCGCGCAATTCGCAAATAATTGGTAAAAATTTTTGGTCGTTTTCTTCAAAAGAAGATAAAACAACCTGTCATAGTATGAAATTGTGCCCATAACTTCTACAAAAAACATGTTTTTTTTTATTTAGAATTCACATTAAGCTGGTCTATGACATTAAGCAAAATATCAAAACGCGCGGAATGATTGTAAAATGTGGTAAAATATAAGCTATTGTTGGAAAAGAGAAAATTTTGTCATTGAAATTAAAAAAGTATATGTAGAACACGCATTGCTTACTTTTAGTCTATGAAATCTCTGCTCATTATGTAAAAATATAAAATGAAACAAAAATTGATTCCAAAGGTGGAGATAGCACTTCTTTTTTTTTGACTTGTGTACTCGAATTAAACAAAAAAAAACAACTTCATTTCATTAGTCGCAAAAGCCTGCTAAACTACCTTCGATACGTGCGATTGAAAGTAACTATGCCATGCAGTTCGATGATTCAATAAATTTGGATTGGTGTTTATTTCAAGTTAGTGAACTTGATAGAACGAAAATTTTATCGTCGCCAGTTATTTCCTGCAGACCACATGCTTTTAGTAGGATGAATTTCCGCATTTCAATTACAGACAACTTTATCACATTCAGCTAGCCACATAAATGTTAAATACGATTAAGTTGCTGGATAATCGTGGTAATACCAGATCCAGGCTAATCATATTCGCTCTTCCTGCAACGCACTTGAAGCTATTTTTATTTAGGTTGTTAAACAATCGCATCTAAAGGAAATGTTTAATTAAAATGTTGAAATAAACACGAGCGTACACAATAAATATAAAATACGTAATTAAGCTGTTTGTCAGCAACACTCGTGCAAGCAATGATAGCTCAACAGATTAACTTACATGAATAGGATGATAGCCGCAACTGACTTATGCTCATGTCGGCTTATAACTTGTACAACCGACATTGCAGCCAGGTACAGTATATACAAGAGCCCCATTTTTTATTTTTCATAAATTCTATTTATGTTTTGCTTGATTCACGTTAGCGAGTTTGCCGCGCTACTCTGTTGATGATCACGGAAGGTTGAAACACATTAGTACGTGCGACTGACGGTAGATTTTTTACGTTTTGGTATTGGTCAAATACAGTCAGATCGTGGTTTACTTAATATACACAAACTTGGTTTAAGTGAGTGTTTGTCCACAACTATTAGTTAAATGTATGGCTGTATTTCGCAAAATATTTCTCCATATTTCACCATTATGAAAAAGAGATTGAAGTAAACAAAATTGTAATCCTGATGAGAAAATTATTTTTGTTATATTTGTCTGATCTTAGGACAACGAAGCCTCATAGAATGTCTTTGTTTTTTTGTTTCTTTTGACTTTGTGTACAAAACTGATTGAAAATTTAAATATCGCATCCTAAGAAAGGTTAAAAAGTTCCATATTTTAAACGTATAATGTGATTTGTCCCGATGAAATACATTTCACACCAAGAAAGCTTCATCGGGCAAGCCGCGACACCTACTTCTTGAAAAATCTAACTTACTTTGAGTATGTCTCCGTCCATCAACTAGAAATTTTGCGCTAAGAACCTTCGAAAAATGTCAAACCACGTTAACCTGTGATGGACGAATACAAAAAAACAACATATCTGTTAAATAAAATGTTTGGTCTCCATATTTGGCAAGCAGCATTGATTTTGAACTGTGATTTTTCTATTTTGACAGTAAAAACTTCCTTTTTTTAGTACAAAATTTATAATTTCCACAGTTCACGATTAAAAATAAAAGTAATCTTGCTCGTAAATAATTTAATTTCTTGAATTATTCCTGAAAATAATATGATTTAGTGCATTGCAATGTTTAATAAACCTTTAGTTTCCAATAATATTTTCATTGAATCTTTTGATATGCATGGATGTCTCAAAAGTTTTCAATATTAAATAAAACACACTATAATACAAATAAATAAGAGTTATAGCGTGTTGATTTGTAACTTTGGTTGCGTGTAAATGCATGCATGCGAAAATGTTCTTCATATAGTCCGTTCATATTAGGCACTCATCAATTATTTACTAGAATTGCCGTACGTGGTGCCCGAATCGTTGCAAAATTGCTTGAGTTTTGAAATTCGTCCGTGGTGTCAATGAATCTGAACACTACCACCAATATTCGGTTATATTCCAATTTGTGTTTTTGGTCAGGCTTTGATTCAAGTAGAGCCTAGCAGGCATTGCATTTGATCTAACGTTCCAACAGTCTAAAACAGACATTATGCCACCTGGAAAAAAGGTTATTAAATGAAGGTACATTAGCAGGATTTCATTATGTATTTGATGTCCTTATATATTGACCATTTAATAAGACAATAAATACAAGTCAGCAAGCCGACTAGTTTCGACATTATTGTCCGCTATTCAAGTACTCACAAGAATTTAATAGACATACAGGCACAAACACACATACAGGTACACACATATATGTATATATATATATATATATATATATATATATATATATATTTGTAAATAATAGAAAAACGTTCACATGCATGACTTTAAGCAAACATTTTAGCCTAGATTTGTGTTATGCTCATTAATTTTACGCTTTTTATTTTCTAGACCTGCAGATCTGTATCCTAAGTTTTAATTACGCAACGCGGAACAATTTGTATAAGTTTGATGTATACCTCAAAACATTTCATAGTGTCTCTTCCAGAGATATTAACATTTGAAATGTACCATTTATAAAGTATTTTTTACTTCGGAGATAAATAGGTATAAATATGCTGAACTTTAACTAATTAGTGTCGATTATTTCAGACCCACTAAACTGTAAAATTATTTCACAAAAATGGAGTATTCACAACGTTAAATATTTAATGGGGGCGTGGGATGGTGGTCCAAGTTTATTATAGTGGATTTTTTACATTCTATGCCTGGTTTAGATGCAGTGTTTGATCTAAATGTCATTTGTTTTTTTAATTTTTGGCCGGAACTACTGTATTTAGAGCGAGTAGTATTTCTTTTCATTTAGCAACTACTTTCAATAATTCAATTCAATCAATAACTATTGTGTACGAGTTATTACACCGAATCAATACATTTGTTTCAAATTTAACAATAATTGATTGCACGTGTGATGATAACAATTCGTTAAATCAAGTTTGCGAGCTTGAAGTAAACATCAATCCCATTGTATTTAACCAGTCGTCGGACAATATGGGCGGTAGATTTGCTATTTGCCCGACGGCTGGTTAAATACAATGTGACTGACGTTTATTTTAAATCCACTTGCAATGTTTCATTCTAAATACTCAACAACAACAGCAACAAGAGTATATATTTTTCTCCCTTTGTATGAATTGCGATTTTACGCAAAATTGATTTTGTTTCTAATGAAGAAAAATCGGACTTCATTAAAAATATAAAATTTCATTACTTAAGACGTCATGTATTATGTATGGACAGCTTTTAATTGTGTTGCCTCCGGAAAAATATTTGCCTTCTATATGTCAAATGGTATAATAATGATTCCACATATTACGCTTTTTTTCGGTTTATGATTCGTTCGATTCTCCCTACTTCAATTAACTGCAAATGTTTCTACTCTTTGTCACTGATCTACTATTCAAATATGACTGATAACAAAAAACACAGATGGTGAACATTTAAATATACAAATATATTTTCAAAACAGCTGCACTTATATAATTGCATCGAGTATATATTTTCCCATCTCCATTTAATCTAGAGATTTAATAATGTGACTCGAATCTGTTGAACGATCGTTTACATTTTACCTCCATCTTCTTGTTGAAATCAAAACGCGGACAGGAAATCGTCTCCCGAGTTGTTAATTAAACAAAATAGATTTACGAAAACCACATACAAATCAAGTCAAAATAACTATTCAGCTTCAACTACACATAATGTTTCAACAAACCGAATTATTGCCATTATTTAATTTCCTCTCTGACGTAAATAAGTGTGCAAAAATGTCGATTTGTGCATCATAATTCCACGAATTATTTTGTAAAATAGTCTAAGTGGACAAAGAGCACATCAAAATTGGACACTCCAACATAATTATCACTTCTGTTCATATATTCGCTACTTTCTTGCACATTTTAACACGCCAGTCACTTATTCCATTACTTTAATTTTAACTAAAATTAAATAATGGTGTGTAAGCATGGCAAATCAAGTAACAAGTTAGTTGAAATTTGTTCAAGTTAGCATAGACAAATTTGTAAATGATATTTCATCAAACTTATCAGTGTTGGCTTTGCCGCTTCAATATTTGAACAACAAGTCAATAACTTTTAAACGGTCTCTGGCATTTCGCTATGTAGTTCAACGACTTGCTAAATCTGGTGGATTGGTGTTTGCAAACCCTGGAGTTAAAAAGAATTACTATACCATTGCAATCATTGAATTCTATTCCTTAAATATATGTGGCGAAAGATGCAGAAAGTTAATGCTCGTGACTGCAACGAAATTGTGCAGCCGACATTTCCGGTCAAGTATAATATATGCGAGACTTCTTGCGGTGAGAGCCGCATACCTAATGATGCTTTCCATATATGTGCCGTCGTTCTCTGATGATAATCATCGAAAGTAGAAAGGCGTCTGTTCTTGCGACTGGTGGTAGTTTAGCCATGATGTTCTACGACTTCTTAAATACAATGTGATTGGTGTTTACTTCAAGCTCGCAAACTTGATTTAAAGAAAGGTCTACGTATTGCGTTAAAAATCGAACGAATATTCTTTATTAGTACAAAATCTATAAGTATAATTAAAACTGAGTTTGGAGATTGAGTATAGCAACTACCCCAATCGCGTGCTGTACAACCAAAACCATATACTCTTGCCTCGATCGACATCGGTAATCACATGTCCGTGTTGATCGTGAAGTCAATACATTGCGGAGCACAAGGTTATTTATGGAGTTCTTAGGAATTTTGTACATTCTAGCATGTAATAATTTCCTTTTAAGCACACTATAGATATATTATATTGTTTAATTTTAAAGCAATAAACTGATGGATGCGGAAATTTTTGAGTAACTCAATCTTATGCAACATACTTTGATTCTAATTAAAGCCACTTTTCTTAATGTATTAAAGATAGTCGTATAAATAGCACATACAAATAATTCTTTTCGGAGATAACAAACTAGACAAACGAGTACGGTTAAAACGCAAAACGCAAAGAACGGTATTGTGACAAGAGCATTATTATTATCAGTGTATTGATCAAGTACAGTTCCTATAAGATGTGGTTCCCAGATTACGTAGTCTAAGCTACGGGTCAATCAAAGAAATCTTGAAAGTTTGGGCTATTCTACAATTAAACCAATAAAGATAATCGTCGTAATGCCAGACAAGATTACAACGTCTCTTAAACTCTTCGCCTTAATAACTTAATGTAGAAAACAATCGAAATTGCTTGTTCGATCAAACAACATGTTTTGAAATTTACAGAAACAAAATCAGTTTAAGCTACGCAATCAACCCGTTTTTATACATAAGTATGTTAGTCTGCATTAGGAAAAGAAAAACTGTCAGCTTCAAATTAAAACTTTCATATATAATAATTCAATTGCTTTAATCTATTTATCTAAATACAATATCATATTACGGCTGCTCATTATCTTTTAAAATCCACTGCTGAACTGTTTTAGGTAACAAAATATATATTCTATTTTAATTTAGCTTGTACCCTAAAGATATATACCTTAATGCAATGCCATACTCCGATTTTCATAAAACGTTGAAAATTCCACGTCGTATTAACATCTTGAGGGAAATGATTAAGTATTTCTTGTTCGCACAATCAGAAACAGAATAATGTTTGGCAATTAATTAATTGAGTTTCATTGAGTGTTCGTCCGTCCATCAAAAAACAGACAAATTATTTCTATAAAATCCAGCCAAACCAATGTAATTTACGTTATCTTAAAAAATCCACGCCTTGCTCACTGTCTAAAGACGAACATTTTCATTTGTTTGTCTTCTCAATTAATGGCATTACGATCTTTAAAAATAAATAAGGATATTCCGTACATTTGTCACGCGTTATAAAATCACGAAAAACAATAGCATGAAGAGGAGACCGTATCACAATGATCCACAAATCGTTGAAAAATTTAATAAAATTAAGCTGTCTAAGGCGATGCATTGCATATTTAATTTATAATTTTAAAATGCAGTAAAATGGCGGCCTTAATGCAAAGCTTCAAATAAGGAAATTCGTTTATTTTTTAAAAGTTTGCTCAAAAATAAACTAATCAAGTGAACAAGTTCTCAATGTCTGTTCTCTCATTGTGTATCACCTTAGATTCTCTAAGAGATAGTTAGGCCACGTTGTATGACGTTGTTTATCTGTACAATTTATCAATGTAGTATTTGAAGGATTTTCAAGAAATAACAATAAAAACTTTGTTAAATCTATGTAGTCATTTTATTATTTATATTAAACACAACCCTTATATTGTGCCTTTAATTTTTGTAAACAATTTTTTTAAATTCGAAATTGCCAACGGAAGTGCTCGGAAATATGAAATAGGTTACAAATGACGAATGGAAAATAAATCTAAAAGAATAGCTAGAGAAATATTAATTGGTATTCGTACTGAAAAATAATTTCAACTAAACGTCTTATCCGTAAAGAATAACCTAAACATTTTTATTTGATTTCACTGGTTGAGAGCATATCTACTATTATTTCTATTGAATGTACAGGTGGCATCTACATTAGAGGTTACCTTGTAGCAGATAAATCGTTTGACAGGAAATCTGTAGAATGCGAAATCACTGACGAAAACGGAAAAACAGCAACAGGTCGTGATAATGTGCCAATGGAAGTCAAGTCACGCGATGCTCCCAAAAAACCAGTCATCACAGTCGACAACCACAAACCGAATGAGGGTGACCATGTTTTAGTCACTTGCAGTTCCAACGAACCGGGACAATTGGAGATCGTCAGTCCAGTTGATGCCAAAATTCAAGTAGTTAGTCAAACAAAACTGCCTAATGGAGGTAGTCTTTTGATGGTTTGGTTTCCTGCTGATATTGCAGTCAGTGAACAACATGTAATATGCCGCGTGAAACGAACTGGCCCTGGGGGTAAAGAGACTACGGCGAAGGATGATACACCCTTACTTGTGATACCCAGGAAGCCTGTTATAAAAACGCCGAATAATCCTAGTGTCTCAGTGTCCAAACATGATGTGGTTGAAGGTGAGAGGATACCCTTGATATGCACAAGTGACAAATCAGGACAATTGAAGTTCATAAAACCACCTCATGAACAAGTTGAAGAGATTGAGCAGCATAATGGTCCACTAGGTATGATAGATTAATTACATCTTTATCGAGCATTTTTAGAAATTTATGTTTAAAAATTCTCAGATTCTACTGATTTGTCGTCTTGCAATTTTAGCAATTGTTTGACAAAATATTCGAACATCGTCAGCATCTTCCAGCATGCGAAAAGTTATTCATTTATATGTCTTTAATTAAAATTTGAAATGCGTAGCTCAAGTATCTTTCGACAAACGATAAGACATCGCAATAAAATGACGATCACAATATGTTGCAACAAATTGATATAATTTTTGCAAAAATTGTGCATGAACATAATTTTAAATAAGAAAATTATATCAAAATTGATATCATTAACAAAATTATTATTATTAGAGCTCTTTTGATTTTAAAGTAATAGTTATTAATAAAAATTCTTTTTTATGTTATATTACCTGTTTTATTCACTCATGATGACACCGAGCATATAAACCACTTCAGCAGGTAAGACACATATCAGTAGTCTTCAGTTTTTCATATAGAGCTGTCTCTCTACCTGTATTAAATCTACACATTTTGAAAATTGCTGAATAAATTTTCATATGAAGGTGTAAAAGTTATTATTTTCATTCTCCTATTATTTGCCAAAAACTCAATTTTTCAGAATATTTGGTGAATATTCCACGTTATTTATTATGTATACGTTGTTGAAGCATTTAATATACTAAAATCGAATATTCCTCAATTTATAACCCTTAGAAAAGGTTCCGAGTTAAGATTTAAATCGTTTTTAAACGAACTAATGCATCCCATCCATTTTTTTCACCAAAATTCCCTTATTGCCACCGGGACATATTCTTCTTACGAAATCAAGAATTATTTTATGTAAAAACGTTTCCCATTGTAAACAACTTTCTACGGGAAAATATTTACGTTAAAAGCTTTGATCTCACATAAGTCTTATAATTTTTTCTTAAATAAACGTTCTCTAGTTTTCAAAGTGTTACATGAAATGGTGTAAGGGCAAACAAGAATGCTTGAAACAGCGGCAGAGTTGTTCTATAACTGTGTTTGATTTTGCGTTCACATTTTATCGAACCAACGAAGATTTTGTGTCTAACACAAAGAAATTTAAATTGGTAGAAGGCCTGTGGAAGGAGGGGTATTTTGACTCCACCTACTCCGAGACAAAGAAATTATATTCCTTCGAATAGTTTGCCGTCATATTTACTTGAGTAAAATTGCTCAATGAACAAGCATTTCTTGTCCGTCTTCATTAGACACGTCCAGTATTTCGTCATTAATAAACCTAAAACGCACCTTCGATCTTCAGGAAATAGGCGCTACCATTATGGCGGCGCGCGATTTTGCTCTAAAACTACCCATGCCCTAGAAGATTTTGCAGCAACCAACTTAATACATAAACAATCAAGCTACGTGAGTTGATTCTAGTTACGTAAAACATCCGGGCGTCTCAATTTCGGCAATTTCATCCTGATTTTAATTATAAAACCGACGACCGATGCCTTAATGGTGGACAACTCTCTGTTGATCACTTTGAATTTCTAACTTCCTTTTCGTTGATGAATTTTTAAATTTTTGTACCAAACTTAATTTCATATAATAAATTATTTATCGCGATAAACTTTTCGATATATACTCCTTTACCCAACGGTATACTTGTTTGTAAATATCTTTAAAACTCATCGGGCCGTTGTCCACTTTGCATTAAATGCCTCTAATTATAACAAATAATTACTACTCCTTTTTGAAATTGCAAATTTCAGGTCTAAAATGCCCATATATTCTGAACAAATTGGCATAACGCTTTGTAACCCCATTCCATTGGTCGTATGTTTTACTAATTTGTATTTGTGTCATCTAAACAAGCAGAGTAGGTTGAATATTTAGCACGTAGAGTATTTATCCAGCTTTGCTGAGCAAGCTCGTGAAGATTAGACAGACTCACGATCAATAGATCATCCATTTCAGAGCATAATAATCTATCTACTAGTTAAGTTGAACCTTACATTGAATAAAACTTATTAATTAAAACATCCAAAAATTGGCATTATAAAAGATTATATAACTAAATTTTACTAGCGTTTGTTTTGCTATGTTGTCCGAAGACTGGTTAAATACAATGGGATTGGTGTTTACTTCAAGCTCGCAAACTTGATTTAAAGAAGTGTTACCACCACCCGCGCAATCAATTGTTGTTAAATTGTATTTGAGTCAAGTAACAATATTCAAAATAGATCTTTATTTTTCCATGACAACTTAATGCTTAACGTGACTATGATTCTTCAGTTATGTATTAGCCAATTTACAAATATTCGGTTGTTGTAACTTTTATTAAAATTTGTCATTGTTTTATTTCCTTAGATTTGATTGAAGATAACTACTTCTAGCTTTATGGTTTTTTTGTCTGCACATTTTTTATTAGGTGGTGTTTACATAACAGGATTTCTTCGTGCTGATCATTCAATGAACGGACTTGTTGCTGAATGTGAGTTGACAGAAAAAAACGGAGAAGTAAGCAAGGGTCACGATAAAAAACCTATCACAGTTCAACCTTTAGGAACACCAACAAAGCCTGTTGTTGTCGTCAATAACCACAATCCAAAGGTTGGTGATGAAATTCTGATTACATGTCAGACAGAGGAACCAGGTGAAGTTGAGATAATCAACCCCAAAGATGTTGATTTCGTTGTTATTTCCAAAGTAGCATTGTCTAACGGTGGCACACGATTGACTGTCTGGTTTCCAGTGCAAGAAGTAGTTAACGGAAAACACGTAGAATGTCAACTAAAGCAGCCTGGATCTAACGGGAAATCGGCGACTGGCCGAGATGAAACGCCTATTCGAGTAAAACCAATAAAAAACCCAAATCTACCCAGTGTGTCTGTTGCACCTCATGACGTAACGGAAGGTGACAGGGTCCCAATTATATGCACTGTCGAAGTTCAACACAGAAGCAATGCGAAAAATAAAAAACTTGGGCAGCTTCGTTTCATAAATCCGCCGCATAAGGATGTGATGGATGTTGAAACAGTTTACCTGTCGGATGGGGGAATGCACATCTCTGGTTTTCTAGTGGCTAGAATGGATTTAAACGGAGAGCACGTTGAATGTGAATTTATTGACGGGGAAAATGGAGAGAAAGAAGTAGGCAAAGATGAATTACCGATAAACGTCATACCACGAAGTCCACCAAAAAAGCCTATTGTGAGTATAGACAAACATGATCTGCAGCCAGGAGAACAAGTCGTTCTTACTTGCCGATCTGAGGAGCCTGGCATCGTTGATATAATTAGCCCAGTTGGTGTCAATTTTGCTGTCATTGCAAATATTTCATTATCCAACGGAGGACGACTGCTAAAATTATGGTTTCCCGCGACAAAGAGCATCACACAGGAGCACGTAAAATGTCGCATTCGACAGTTTGGTCCTGGTGGTAGTGAAGCTATTGGAGAGGATAAGCAGCCTATATTAGTAGTTGAGAAATCGTCTGCCCCACCTTATGCTAACCTTCCACCCAGTGTTTCAGTAAGTGAGCACAATGTGACAGAAGGCGATCAAGTTACAATTATATGCACCAGTGAACAACGCGGTAAGTATACGAAGGTAGTTGGTGGAGAACTGCGTTTTACTAAACCACCACAGGAGCTGGTCAACAAAATCGAAAGAAAAGTTACGGTCGACGGTGCAATCTACCTAACCGGTTTCATAAGTGTTACAGCTGATTTAAATCTTGAGCACGTCGAATGTGAACGTACTGAGACAGATGGCACTCAAACTGTCGGAAAAGATGCTGAACCAATCAAAGTGAGACCAAGAAGGCAGCCCAAGAAACCCGATGTTAGTGTTGACAATCATAATCCAAAGATGGATACCAATGTTTTACTAACTTGTATTACACACGAAGCAGGAATCGTTGATATTATCAGTCCAATTGGAGTCAAATTCACATTGATAACAAATCAGACTTTACCAAGCGGTGGTCGTCTTTTAAGAATGTGGTTTCCTGCTAGGGAATACATAAGCCAAGAGCATGTTAAATGCCGCATTAGGCAGAGTGGACCACATGGTAAAGAAGCCATTGGCGAAGATCCAGATCCAATTGTAGTTAACACAAAACCATCTACTGAGCCGTATAAACCTAGTGTCTCTGTCAATGAATACGATGTTGTGGAAGGTGCTCGTGTTCCAATTATCTGTTTCAGCGAAGTTGATGGTGATTTAAGGTTTGTAAAGCCACCACACGAACAAGTATTACAAGTAATTAAGCGAATTGTGCCCAGTGGTGGTGTTTATATTACTGGTTTTATGGTAGCAAACACAGAAATGAACTCCGAAAGGGTACAGTGTTCGCTGACAAGGCGGGATGATGGTCAAATATCTGAAGGCGCAGACACTAGGCCAATTATTGTCAGACTGCCAGGCACACCAAATAAACCGATTGTCACAGTCGATAGTCACAATCCATCTGAAGGGGAACATATTTTATTAACCTGCCAAACAGATGAACCTGGTCTTGTAGACGTTATAAGCCCAATCGGAGTAAAGTTTACTGTAGTGTTAAATAAGACCTTAGAAAATGGTGGTAGGCTGTTAAAAATGTGGTTCGCTGCTGATACGAATATCAATCAACAATACGTTAAATGTCGTATCAAACAACCAGGCCCCCATGGAAAGGAGTCAATAGGCATTGATAAAACTCCATTGGTCTTTGATCCGAAAAAAGCAAATCCACATGGCCCACAAATACCATGGATTTCTGTATCAAAGCACTCGATCACGGAGGGTGAACGTGTTGCAGTTATATGCATGAGTGAGTCGCAAGGGCAACTAAAATTTACACATCCTCCTCACGATGAAGTGCAATCGGTAGAGACACGTTTTACAGCCGATGGAGGTGTTTACATCACCGGATATATAGTGGGAAATTTGAAATATGATGGAGAAAAAGCACGATGCATGTTAACGCCTAGTAAAGACGTCAACGGTGATCCAAGTATTAAACAAACTCCAATCACAGGTGAAGACAAAACTCCTCTAGAAGTGAAGCCTAAACCAATGCCAAAAAAGCCTGTCGTAATTGTGGATGACCATAATCCCCGTGAAGATGAACAAATTTTAATCACCTGTCAGACAGAAGAACCAGGATTTGTAGAGATTACCAGTCCGACAGGACTTGATTTCACGGTGGTTGATAATAGAACTTTAGAAAATGGTGGAACTCTACTAAAAATGTGGGTTAAAGCTCAACATAACTTTGACCAGAAACATGTCCGTTGTAGAATAAAGCAGCCGGGCCCTAACGGAAAAGAAGCTGTTGGCGAAGACGAGCTTCCTGTCGTACTACAACCAAAAAACCCCAAAAGACCATCTCCGTCAAATGTGCCTAGTGTTTTAGTGACTGAGCATAACGTGGTTGAAGGAACCCGCATTCCAATCATTTGCACCAGCAACACTAATGGAGTATTACGTTTTATTAACCCTCCGCATTCTAGCGTTGAGGCTGTAGAAACACGAAAATCTAAAGACGGTGGAGTCTATATAACAGGATATATAACTGTAACTAGTGACCTTAATAATGAACATGTTGAATGTGAATTCACACCCGAAGTCGACGAAAATTCTGAAGCAGGTGGTACCAAGTCACGAGGAGTCGACAAAACACCGATTAAAGTGAGGCCACGAGATAAACCAAAAGCACCTGTCGTTACTGTAGGAAATTATTATCCCGCTGAAGGGGAGCATATCATGTTAACATGTCGATCAGATGAGCCAGGTACCATTGAGATTATCTCACCAATCGGAGTTAAATTCACAATCTTAGTCAACCAGACACTGCCAAATGGTGGTCGCCTTTTAAAAATGTGGTTCCCAGCAACAGCAAACATAAACAGACAACGCGCTAAATGCTTGCTTAGACAACCGGGTGCAACTGGTAACGAAGCAATAGGTTCAGACAATAAACCAATTATAGTACAGCCATCAAATCCTCCACCAGTAGGCCCGCAAAAACCGAGCGTATCAGTAAATGATCATGAAGTAAAAGAAGGTGACAAAATTCCAATTATTTGTGGTAGTCAAACAAGCGGTGTTGAATTGCGTTTTGTCGTCCCAGCACACGAAAATGTCCTTGATGTCCAAATAAAACATGATCCAGACGGAAGTACTTATATTATTGGCTATGTGATAGCAGATTCTGGACTAAATGCGGAGCACGTCGAATGTGAACTTACAACAAACGAGGGTACTAAGTTAAGGGGAAAGGATTTAGTACCTATTAAAGTAAGACCTCGAAATCTTCCGAAACCACCTCTAGTTAATGTAGATGACTACAACCCAAAAGAGGGTCAAAATATTATAGTGACATGTAAAACTGATGAGCCTGGAATATTAGATATCGTAAGCCCTATTGGAGTTACATTCACTGTCTTAATGAATACATCATTGTCAAATGGAGGGCGGTTACTAAAAGTATGGTTTCCAGCTGAATTAGGCATATCAAATGAGAAAGTTAAATGCCGGATTCGCCAGAACGGACCACATGGCAGGGACGCTGTAAACGTTGCAGAACGTCCTATTGTTGTACTACCCTCGAAACCAGCAAAACCGGATTTGCCAAATCCACCAAGTGTGTCCGTTGGTAAATATGATGTAACTGAAGGTGAAAAAATTCCCCTACTCTGTATAAGTGAAACTCCGGGAATACTGAAATTTACCAGACCACCACACGATAAAGTATTGGAAGTGCGTACCAAAGTTATGTCAGACAACAGCGTATATTTAATGGGTTATATCTTGGCCAGTAAAAATTTAGATGCTAATTACGTAGAATGTGAACACAAAACACTCGATGATTCTACCCCATCGACGGGTCGTTCGAAACAGCCATTAAGCGTACAGCCACGTCAACCACCAAATAAACCAATTGTTAGCGTGGATTCACATAACCCAAAAGAAGGCGACCAGATTATGATTACGTGTAGGGTAGATGAAGCGGGCGTGGTGGAAATAATTAGTCCCAGGGATGTTCCTTTTACAATTGTGATGAATCACACTCTACCAAATGGAGGCCGTCTCCTAAAACTGTGGTTTACTGCTACCCCAGTTATGACGGGACAATATGTAACATGTAGACATCGACAGTTTGGTCCCGGAGCTAAAGAAGTCGTTGGACAAGATGATAAACCGATTACCGTTGAACCAAAGAAAAGTCCAATAATTGTACCAGGTACGCCTACAATAGTGGTGCCAAATAGAAACCCAGAAATTGGAGAAATTATTCCTTTAATGTGCAGCAGCTCTTCTTCCGGAAGTTTGGTTTTTCAACGACCGGATGAGTCCTCTTTGTTGAACGTTCGCAGAACACCTAATGCTCAGGGTGGAACTGATCTAATTGGCTATCTTCACGTTACTAATGGTAATGTTTTTGACAGACTCACTGTAGAGTGTAGATTTGTCGCAGCCAGTGACGGCAGTACACATGTTGGAAAAGACACTAGTCCGATTATTGTAAAACCAAATAGTGGAAAAGAAAAGGATGAGCAATGGCCTCCGGTTGTCTATATTATTCCACCAACAACTGGTGAAACTGAAGAGGGTCAGGATGTGTTTGTGGAATGTGAATCAGCGCACTCTGGTATGCTAGAATTTACGAGCCCTCGAGGTGCCAGCTTTAGGGTTGTTAGACGTTTAAGCTTACCAAATGGAGGCACAAGAATAACGGGCATAGTAAAGGCTAGTCGTGCGATAGATCAGGAATTCGTTGAATGTTCCATAACTAATGACAAAGGTGCAATAAAAATGGGTCGAAGCAGTCAGCCTATATCAGTGAAGCTACCTTCTGGACCACACAAGCAAAACTTGAAAGGACTTTTAAAAGTTTCTATTTTAAATCCAGTTGTAATTGAAAGCGAACGAGCAGTACTCCTGTGTTATGCAAATCAGCCCGGACGGCTTGAATTCATTCGTCCAGTTGGAGTTAATATTATTCCGGTACAGCAAAACAGTGACGCACAAGGCGGTGGGAGCTACCTGATGGCTTGGCTCATAGCCACTAAAAGTATTGATGGACTAAGAGCCGGATGTCGTTTGGCAAAGACCACAGACGCTGAGGAAATGCTTGTCAGAGAAAACGAAAGCCCGGAAGTGTTTCGAGTGCTGGACGGGGAGGATGGCAAACCAATTAACCAGCGACCTGACATCATTGTACCTAATCAGCCTGTCGTAACATCTTCTTCCACGGACGTTTACGAGGGTGAGCGTGTTGCAGTGGTGTGCTACAGTTATTCTGGTGGAGTGTTACTTTTTAGCCGGCCAGAAGGTGTAACATTTAGACAAATTCAACAATTTCATTCGACATCTGGTCATCCAGCTTATGTGATGGCGTGGTTCGAGGCCGATCGCCGACACGACGGTGAACTAATAGAATGCACCGCTAAACTTTCCAATGGGAAAATACTCAGTGGAGAAGCACCGCAACGTTTGCGTGTCCGACAAAGGCGTTCAATTGACCCAGTAACCAATAGTCAAGTAGGCAACCAGAGCATAGTTCAAAACGAATTAAAAACCGGATTCCTTTTTGGTGGATATGGCTACTCGCTTCTACTTTGGATTTTGCTCGGCCTTTTGTTACTTCTACTCCTATGTCTTCTATTGCCCTTGCTGTGTTTCCTCATCTTCTGGCTAATGTCACGCAAAAGGAGGGAAAAGGAACGTATTCAAGAGAAGCAAAAGATAGTCGAAAAAATGGAGATCGACTCTATCACACGAGACAAGATGGCAAGCAGCTCTATTGCGCATAGTGCCGAAGATTACTATCAATTGAGCTACGAGCCAGCTGGGTATGACAATATAGTCTACGAAACTGAAGAAATAATTTACTGCGATGCTGACCATTCTGGCTCGTGTGACGGCGGTTCAATGTGCTCCGGGAGAACGTGGTCAGTTGCACCGTATTAGATGCTTTTTATCAAGCGTTCCAATCCGTAGATTATGATATTTTGAGTGAACGCCACAAATGTATAATAGAAGAAAACTCACAGTTGACTATGACATCATTGATATCTAAATGCAGAATTTTTTTTTGCTAACTATTATATTTTTCAAATAGATTATTTTTATGGCAGCTTGTAATAAACTGAATTAAAATCGTAATGGTTATTGTTATCGATAAGACTCTATTATTGAAGTGAAAAATAAGAAAACAAACTACATGTTATTTTGCATACTATTCGCTCTCGTTTCTTATTATGATGCTGAATTATTTTTTTAAATTTTTTAAAAGAAATTCTTATATTTATAGAAACAACGAGGTGTACTTTCCTACCTATTAAAAGAAATACTATTTATCGTTTTTTAGCATAAGACTTCGGCAATTGTCATTATAATTAACTAGATCTATTTTGAAAACGAATCCCGATGTCAATAAACTTCTTTGTTACTTGCATAAATCTAACAAAAACTTTACATAGTTTTGCACTTTATTGCAAGTTATACAGCAAATAAAAGTTGTCATCCATCAAAACTGTTCATTTGTTTTAAAAATTTGCGTACTACAACCAGAGTTCTAAACTAGGTTATAACATACTGGCCCAAACTACATGACTGCGGTTTCGATTTAATACAATGATTCGGCGTTGTGATAAAAACTTCTGCAAAAGAATTAGGAAACGGTAATGATTTGTAATACAGGAGACACCACTATTGAATTGGATGGAAAATGGTGGTTTAGTTTTGCAGGTCAGTTAGTGTAGTCATTCAATTCGTTGACTTTTATGTCATAATCTATCAGCTGGCATAATTCAACATAATCCGGCGCAACCCTCAGATACAGCATAGTTTGAAATCGAACCAAACCTAGCATCCTTTTAGATGCATTTGTACATA
>JAQBSW010004386.1:0-69978 GCA_029291075.1 Eudiplozoon nipponicum | reverse complement strand
CCAGAGTGTATGGTTTAACTGGAGTAACAGATGTTCGGAAATTGTTGTAATTCCCAATTTGAATAAACTTTAGCATAAATTTATATCCATCAGGTTGGTATCATGTACCGACTCGGAAACCATGGTGTTAGTATCCGGTACTCATCGATATAAAAAGGTATCAGTTACTAACACAATAGCCATAGTGTTAGTATCCTTTACAGACTCGGTATATATATTATTCAGTGTGAGTTAGCATTGAAGTCGCATTGTCGTTGACTTTAGATGATGTTAGCTTCACTATTACAGGTTGATTGACTTTAATCTAAATGTTATTGTCGCAGTGCGATCATAACATTTAGAGTATCCACGGTTTGCTTTCGTAGGCAGAAGATTTGTACTATCAGTTTCGCAAAGATCCGATTGATCTCCATTTATAAACGCTTCATTAATGTCTGTTATATGCAGCTGAACGTGTTTTGACGAAATCACATAGCATTTGTACTTGAATTAAAACGAATATGTACATGGTTTTGGTTCATCCTTCTGGTCTAATTTGAAAAAAACGTTACTTGGTGCGCAACACCTAATGCACAATTGAAATTAACAATTTTTTCCTGTTACGCATGTCATGAAGCTACAATAAAAAATGTTAGTATATGCATGTAGTATATATAAATGAAGTATATACAAATGTTATTTTTTTAAATGGTATCGCCTACTATTAGTAGCATTTCAAAATAAATAAATTATTTACATCCATTGTCAATAGTCTGGGCGAATCCACTATCATTTTCCTCTCCAGTGTCAAGTAAGCAGGTATCCTTAAGGTCTTCCTGCTTCTGTTTGTCAGCTGTCGCTTTCAGTAATGTTGACTTCAGTGCACAACCGTTGGCAAAACATGGCTGAAAAGGAACAAAGTGGTTAAGACGTTCGATTTGTAATAAAAACTTTCGTTAGTAAAACTTATCTACTACGATAAAAACATCCAAAAACTATAATAAAATAAGTGTAATGCTTACATTGATTAGGATCTAGTAACAATAAATAAGATAAATATTCGTACACAAATAGATTCATCGATGTTTGTGAATTTAAAATATTTATTAGTTATAAATATCTGGAAGGACATGTGTGAACAATATATTTAGAAAAATCAAGCGTCAGATGTCCCGCAACAACATCTTTATCAAAATTCAATGATTTCCATTTCTTAAACAAATAATCAATGATTGCACAGGTGGTAATAACAACAATTTAAATCAATTTTAAGAACTTGAGATAAGTAAAAACTCTATTATACAATCATTTCTCAGTATACAATTTTGTATTACATATTGCGAACCTAGCGATAGATTAGTCCAAACAGAACCGGAAGGATGTACTAAAGTGCGCAAGAACAAAAGATATAATTTCATGTACACATACGTGTCATGCTTATTAGCGACAAATCAGTAGGATTCGTAACTACACCCTAAACCAACTAACTATTTTGTCAATAAATGTTGGACAGTTGGAAAGTAGAATCTCCGGTACGAATGTAAATTCAAGCAGTAATGGAGTGAACTTCATATAAAGTCTTCGGCAACGCAACTTGAAAGCCAACCCACTATATATATTTTTAAATATAAACTAAGCACTTAATAAGGTGACAAAGGCAATTCATCCGGTATACCGGTTTCACCTTAATTGCGAACACGTCGAAAATTGCCTAAAATTACACCTCAAACGGGGCTCCAAGCGAGGTAAACTTACATTGGCGACTCGGAATATATCCAAGGCGCCACTCTGTTACACACTGCACACAATTTTCAATGATATACTAGCTTAGGTGTTTTGTTCACACCTTTCTTATGATGCAGACAGTATGGCTTCTCTTTCCACCTAATATTCCAGCTATCATCATCATAATCATCATCATCATCATCATCATCATCATCATCATAATCATCATCATCATCATCATCATGTCCAGCCATACAAAAGTCAAAAGTGACTAATGTTTCACTGCCATATAACCATAAGTAAATAATTTAGACAAATTATTAGTAAGATTTACGAGGGAGATAGAGGCAGAGAGAGAATGAATATCTTACTACTATGAGTAAATTTATCAGGACAACTCACGGAAATAAGGCAAACTAAACCTCTCCACAACACCATTATGGCCAAGTTAGCATTCGGGCAAGGTGACAACAGCAATACAGCTTCCTTACGAATTTAACTGTATCACGTCATAAACAAACCAAACCTCGCAGCTAACTTTGCCCTACTAAGAAAAGAAAGTTACGAAGATGATTCCACTAGACATCTGCAACAAGATCGCCACTGAGCTCGATTCGATGCCATATCGATAAGGGTTTCTAACCAAGAACTATGATGCGCATGAGGACCCCATCCCGGCAGACGAATCGGTCCTATACTACCCAATTTGTATGTAAGTGACTTCAATTGTTTCTGCCATGTGTCAAAATCTGTCCACCCACGTTTGTTACGGCAATTTGAGCTGGAATAGAGAACAGAGCTCTACTGGGCAATCGAAATGAGGGCATACACAAAACGTGACCGAGCCACCACCACCTACGGAAGTGGTATCGAATTGGAGATCAATAAATTTAAACCATCAATGATTGCGCGGGTGATGATAAAAATTATTTAAATCAAGTTTTCGTGCTCTAGATAAACACCAATCCTATTATAGATATAGGTGTCATGGTATTATACAGCAACGGTATTCTCTATAATTAATATCACTTTCGTCTTGAGCTCTATGCGGCCAAACTGTGGAAAGTATTTGACGAGCTCAAAATAAAAACGATACCAGCCAACTAGTTTAATTGCATTTTTACCTTCTATAATGCTCAGCTTTTACTGAAAAACACATATAATTGGATTGGTGTTCATCTCAAACTTATAACCTTACTTTAAATCACCACTACCCCCCTCCCACACACACAATCAATAATTGTTCAATTACACTAGTCTTCAGTTCAATACATTTTTCCAAGTTTTGTGGAGGCTAAATAAAAATTCAAATCAAAAGAGATGCTACAAGTCCACACCTGCAGGAAAGCAAAAGTGTCCCGGTTCGAGCCCCATTCGCGGCAAAATTTTGGACAGTATTTGAAGAGTTCGTAATATGCATGAAATCGGTCTAGTGGGTGAATTGCCTTCGCTACCTTATATAATTTTTAGTTTATACATATATATAACCACAAGACCTACATAAATATAATTATTAACGGAAAATATGAATGCTATGCCTTTGTGTAATATGCGTTGTGCACCTAGTAACAATTTAGTACGCGATACAATGAAAACTGCAAGTTGTAATGATAATGCTGCCTTGCCTTAATGTGACTTGACCATAATCACGGTTTATAGATATTCAGTTCGCCTCGCCTCAGAGTTATCTAGATAAGCCTATTCAAAGTAAATAGATTATCTCTCCCCTCATAAATCTATCTAATAATTTGTATGCCTACATTCATATTTTTCGTTATTAAACCGTTTTCTCGAGTTTTGGTATTCTTATTATTTCTATATGGCAGTAAAGCATTAGTTACTAATGGCTTTTGTATTGCTGTGCATGAAGACAAATATGAATATTTCCATACAGCCGAGGTAAAAATAAAACAAATGACAAAAATAGTACTTCATAGTACCCAGATACAAGAACATTTACTTTTTCATATTCTTCTCAAGTATCTACAAATGAACATTTCATATATATATATACACTATACATTTTATTAAGGCTCTCAGTCTAAAATTAATAATTCAAAACAAAAAAATTTAATGCAAACTGATTTGTGGAGAGGATCTGGTTCGGATGGAGATACAAAAAAACAGAATTGAAGAAACCTAGAATTTTACACATACACGTATGGCCATGTCAGCATTAAGACACAGCGGTATCGGTCACCGTTATACAACAATCCCATCTTAAGCCTATTGTGAAACCAATAAGTCGCATGAGCCCTTTCTTCTAGCACATCAAGAGACGCCGGAACTAAACTCCTAGATCATTACGTACTTGCTCAAGAAATACGCGGAGGGCATTAAATGAAGATCTCTAGAAATATCTAAATATAGATCATGCCCAAGGTGACAGCAGATCTCATTAACCATGCATTGATTATACAGTTGTAAACAGAAATGATCCATAGCCAAATAAATTTACAGCATGACGATCGACGGACTAGTATTCGTCTTCTTAACCAAAGATGAATGGCGGGCAAGAGATTCCCGATTGCCATCACCAGTTGCCTTCTTATGTCTGCCAGCTCCGTGAATTAAATTTACGGCGACTAGCGACCCTATCTCTTCAATATGAGAGCATAGTTCACATCATTATATAGTATGAACTCCCGACCGCATTTACTAATCACCGAATGTCGCAACATTGGTTTTCTTTCACACAGCATAAGGGTATACTAGAGTTTACAGCAAATGTCACTGTTATCCGTTAAAATTGGCTTTGTTCGTGTAAACAGCATCAACCGAACCTAGAGCAAAGTTACAAGTCATACGCGAAGAGCAGCTTCTATGAAGACCTGATAGCCGTATTAAAAATCACTATATGCTTAGGTGATTACAGTACACGGATAAAAAACAAATATCAGAAAGATATGCACTGGAAAACATGAACAAATACCTAGGTCTCTAGAACAATGATTTTTCGAAAAGTCTATGATTACAAAGGCAGAATAGACAGGGTTTCACCATTGTGCCCTGTTTTCCATTATACCCACATTTTTTTGTCTAATCAAGTGCCTCTTGGTTAGTGGAGATACTGCGTAGCATGATCGAGTGACAAATTGTGTGAATAATATTATCCTGGTATGCAATTTCTAATTCACCACTTATTTTTGCCTCGATAACTTAACGAGCAGAATGTGGAAGTAGCCATCACAAGTAGAGCCAAAAAAACATAATCGACATTTCATAGCAGGGTTTGATGATTTTTAGTTTGTTGTGCAAAGCGTACATCGTAAGTTAATTTTCCATAGTTGCCTACCATAGCAAACTTCTTCACGCTACTTTCTTCGATATGAACGACGATGAGAAATCCTCAACTATTGGAGCACGATTTGATAAGCCTATTTGTAATTCAGTTTTACATGGTTTGATAGATTTTCGACTCCTTTTTTCCGGAAACACCATCAATCTTATTATAACGCACAGCAGAATAATCCCACAAGGTCTGCATAATACAAAATATAAAGGCTTCAGTAACTCTCTCCAACAGTCACATTATATAACAGTTAAATACTGTTTGTTGCGAAGAACTAATATATATGCAAGTATGTATTAGGTTTTGCGAACCTAGGAAAAAATTAGTTCAGTTGTGACCAGAAGGATAAACCAAAGGCAGCATGAACGAAAGTATAATCTCATGCACATTCGTTTCGTGCTTACTGGCGACTCATCAGTAGGAGCCGGTATTACGCCCTTTAACCACTATATATTTGGTAGAAGAGTGTGGAATAATAGGACGGTACAATCTCCTAGACGAATGTGTAAACCTGTAATAGTGAAGCTAACATAATCTAAAGTCAACGATAATACGACTTCAATGTTAACTCACACTATATAATATATATACCGAGTCTGTAAAGGATACTAACACTATGGCTATTGTGTTAGTAACTGATACCTTTTTTGAAATCGATGAGTACCGGATACTAACACCATGGTTTCCGAGTCGGTAACTGATACCAACCTGATGGATATAAATTTATGCAAAAGTTCACCCAAATGGAGAATTACAACAATTTCCGAACACCTGTTACTCCAGTTAAACCATACACTCTGGCCTTTATCGATATCAGTTATCACATTTCGCGGTAAGCATGACATCATTCAATTCAATATATTACAGTTAAATACTGTTTGTTGCAAAGAGCTAATATATATGCAAGTATGTAATAGGTTTTGCGAACCTAGAAACAAATTAGTTCAGTTGTGACCAGAAGGATAAACCAAAGGCAGCATGAACGGAAAATATAATCTTTTTTCGGCGACTCATCAGTAGGAGCCGGTATTACGCCCTTTAACCACTATATATTTTGGTGACGAATGTGGGATAATAGGACGGTACAATCTCCTAGACGA
This sequence comes from Eudiplozoon nipponicum, assembly GCA_029291075.1. Lineage (NCBI taxonomy): Eukaryota > Metazoa > Platyhelminthes > Monogenea > Mazocraeidea > Diplozoidae > Eudiplozoon > Eudiplozoon nipponicum. The sequence continues at coordinate 63,882 of JAQBSW010004386.1, read as the reverse complement.
ATGTGCTAACCTGCAGAAGTGAAGCTAACATCATATAAAGTCTCGAAAATGCAACTTCCACGCTAACTCACTCTATATAATATTCATACCGAGTCTGCAAAGGATACTAACACTATTGCTATTGTGTCAGTAACCGATACCAACATTATAGTACCGAAGAGGTACATGGTAGAAACACTAGGGTTGCCGAGTCTGTACATGGTACCAGCACATTATATATAGCAAGCATATAACCAAAAGATGAACAAAAAAATAAATTTAAAAAAAATAATGACAAATAATAATTAAGCACACAATGAAATAGTGAAATTTATTAAAGAGAGAGTACCTACTTACTATGAGTATATTTATTTATATAACACACAGAAGTGAGGCAAACAAAACCTCTGCACAAAAAAAATTATAGCCAAGTTCGTTTCAATAAAAGATAAATTCGATAGTAAAGCTTCCTTGCAGTTTTCACTGTATCGAGTTATAAAGACAACTAAACCTAGCACCAAACACTGTCCTACCAAGAAAAGATCGTAATCATGATGATACTACTAGCAATCCGCAGCAAGATCGTCAATGAACTCAACACGATGCCATATTGCACACGATTTCCAAGCACGAACTATGATGAGCACGTAAACCCCTTCCAGGCAGACAAATGGTTCTCACACTACCAAGGTTTAATGTAGTTAACTTTAAATGCTTCTGCAATATCAACCTCTTTCCACCTTGAAAGAGTTTCCTTGATGCGCAACTGGAATAATTGTAATTACCTGATCTGCGTTTTGACTAACGCAGCTTTCATTGTTCCAGTAATTTTCTTTTTCCATAATATTTCGATCTTCATTACCGAAGATCTTCATCAGATGCATTTCACGAAACAAATGAAGCAAGCGCGTTATTTCCTCTAGTCATAATATTTATATACCCCAGACTGACCTTTCATTGGTTATACGTGTGTCACTTGTGTGTGTGTGTGTGTGCATTTTCATAACTGTTGTTTTCATCTAACTAATTTAGACCAGAGTGGCTAAATAATAATTTATCAATTGCATGCAATAACTATTCGTTTTTTTAAACACACTCAATGTAAATGACGTAACTGAGATGGGGAGACCCATAATTCAGAAACACTCGTCATAAAAACATGCCATGAGTGATAAAACCAGAAGTCCGAACGACTAATGCACATGTTAAATTACAATTCAAACCACTAGGTTGTACTCAAGATAGAGAAGTTAATAACAGTTAATGGCGCACGCCACGCATGTCCATGTGTATGTGTATGCATAACTAAAAAACTTGGTTAAATTATTTTATTTTGATACACATGTACGTACATCTAAATGAAACTGCAGTCAATAGACATTAATTTACCCTTTGCACGCGTCAGACAAATTATTACTTATAACTATTGTATTATTAGAATATTTCCAATGGTTAGGGTGGGGGTGTAAAACAGAAAATTAAGTTTGAAATCTATTTGTTTTAAAATCAAATGAATAGTTAGAGATGAAATTTTGAAGATTATATTAATAATAATTGTTTAATTATTTGTTGAATAAAAGCCCACTAATTAGTCAATCTTAATCCGATGTTCTTAATCTTTTACTGGAGCTAGCTTCAGTTACCAATTCATGCAATCGCCTTTTTCTTCCACTAGCTAGTGCAGTATTCCAAATCGGACCTAAAGATTTTTCAACAGCTGTTTCATTCATAATATTATCTCTAGATTTAATTTCTATAGATTCCCTAATCAATCTCGTCATCCTATTACGACTACATATTGCTATGCGTTTGCATTCCTCCCAGTCGATAGTATGCCCAGTCTCCACCACATGACGAGCAAGGTCAGATTTAGCAATATGTCCATATTTACACGCAGTTTTATGTTCACCTCTTCTTACTTTGATTGGACGCATGGTTTCACCAACATACTTGAGACTGCAATCATTGCATGGGATCTCATACACTCCTGAAGTGTCTAATGGTTCAATCTTTTCTTTTTGGTTAGGGAGTATAGTGCCTAGTGTAAGGGGCTGTTTTAAAACGGTCCTTATATTGTATTTTAAAGCTATTGATTTCACTTTCCTACTTAATATAGAGTCCGGTAATACCATGACCTTCCGCTCTTCCTTATCCTTATCCGCTTTTTTGTATCTCACACTAGGATTAAATTTCTTCACCATGTCCCTCATTGTTGTATCTATTAAATGAGGAGGGTAACCATTAGTCTTAAATATATCGCGTAGTCTGTCTAATTCTAACTTCCTATGCTTTATATCTGTTAACTTGAGACTTCTTAATGTTAATGACTTTAAGATACCGACTTTCATACGAAACGGGTGATTGGACTTGAAATTAAGAAGGATTCCTGAATAAGTATCCTTCCTATAAACATCTCTTCCCAATTTCAAACCATTTCTAATTAATTTGACATCTAAAAATGGTAATTCACCCGACGATTCCCTTTCTAAGGTAAATTGTAGTTCACTCATTCGATTAGCTAAATTTAAGAAATTTACCAATTTATTGTCACCATGGTTCCATATCAGTAATATATCATCCAAGAAACGTAGGTACAGTTTTGGTTTCAATGGAGTCTTATCCAACAGATTATTTTCCAAATAATGCATAAAGATATTGGCTATTGGGACCGATAAAGGTTGTCCCATTGGAACGCCTCTAATTTGTTTATAAAATTCCTTATGAAATTTAAAATAAGTGGAGGACATACAAATACACATCATCTCCATGACGTGTCCTAACGTCACTTTGCTTCCTTCTAATATTAGTGGGTGATCAACTAGGAAACGTCTAAAACAATCCAGAGCCTCAGGTACCGGTATATTTGTGTACATAGATACTACATCTAAGCTTACTAATCTATCCTTTTCATCTAGTACATATTTATCAATAATTTCAACCAAATGATATGAGTTAAGCAAGGTATGTTCTAAGAAATAGGAATATTTTCTTATTCTATGGCACAAAAACTTTGAAATTTTATATGTTGGGGAGTGTTGTACATTCACTATAATTCTTAAAGGATTACCCGGCTTATGCACTTTAACCAAACCATAAACTCTGGGTGCAACCGTATCTCTTTGAATGAGAGTGTTACCATGCGTCGAATCCAATTCTTCATTAGCAATCATTTTATTGATTAATAATTTTACTTGCCCTTGTAACTTATCAGTAGGGTCTTTTGTTATTTTAGTGTATACTTCAGCATTACTTAACTGTTCTATCATTTTATTGTTATAATCAGATTGATTCATCAGTACTGTAGCTCCTCCTTTATCCGCCTTAAGACATATAACCTTATTTGATACTAAATCTTTTCTGAGACGTTTAATTTCATAATTAGGCTTAACTTTATCCTCTTTGTGTGTTAAAACCAATGAGGCAACGTCTAATTCAAATTTCACCTTCATCATTATCCGAAAGAAGCTTTTCCGTTTTGACAGCCTCAGTAATTAATTCGTTTCTAACCGATCTTTCATTAGGAATAGCCATGTTTAAACCACGGTTAAGTAGTTCAACTTGATCCTTCTTAAGATTTAATGTTGATAGATTTACTATTCTATTAGTCCCGATTAAATTATCACTTTCTTGGGGTCTATAAATTCCCAAGTCAGCTAATTTTTTATCGTGTCTAATTCTTACTTTTTTTATTTCTCTATTACGGGCTTTATCACTGAAATCCTCAATGCATTTAAAATCATCTGCGTGCAAAAGAGAAGTTAACATCGATCTTAGTTTAGTTTTTTTCTGAATAAGTATAATCTTACGTTTAACTAAATCACGAATTTATATAATATTTATACAAAGGTCATGCTTAAGAAACATGCCATAAGCATTTAGCTTAAAATTTAGTTTAAAACGAAACATTTAGGAATAACGTCATGTTTTAAACAAATACTTAAAAAAGGAAATATTTGACAATTGCCTCAATGATTTGTTGTTTCATTAGCGTATATTTATTATACCATTTAACGGCATTTCTGTTATAGTTCCATGTTAAATGTTTCTTGAAAGAGTTTCCTTGATGCGCAACTGGAATAATTACTCATCTGATCTGCGTTTTGACTAACGCAGCTTTCATTGTTCCAGTAATTTTCTTTTCCATAATATTTCGATCTTCATTACCGAAGATCTTCATCAGATGCATTTCACGAAACAAATGAAGCAAGCGCGTTATTTCCTCTAGTCATAATAGTTTATATAAATTTAGACTGACCTTTCATTGGTTAGTACGTGTCACTTGTGCATTTTCATAACTGTTGTTTTCATCTAACTAGTTTAGACCAGAGTGGCTAAATAATAATTTATCAATTGCATGCAATAACTATTCGTTTTTTTAAACACACTCAATGTAAATGACGTAACTGAGATTGGGAGACCCATAATTCAGAAACACTCGTCATAAAAACATGCCATGAGTGATAAAACCAGAAGTCCGAACGATCAATGCACATGCTATTTTGATACTGCAGTCAATAGAAATCTGATTATAACAATAAAATGATAGAACAGTTAAGTAATGCTGAAGTATACACTAAAATAACAAAAGACCCTACTGATAAGTTACAAGGGCAAGTAAAATTATTAATCAATAAAATGATTGCTAATGAAGAATTGGATTCGACGCATGGTAACACTCTCATTCAAAGAGATACGGTTGCACCCAGAGTTTATGGTTTGGTTAAAGTGCATAAGCCGGGTAATCCTTTAAGAATTATAGTGAATGTACAACACTCCCCAACATATAAAATTTCAAAGTTTTTGTGCCATAGAATAAGAAAATATTCCTATTTCTTAGAACATACCTTGCTTAACTCATATCATTTGGTTGAAATTATTGATAAATATGTACTAGATGAAAAGGATAGATTAGTAAGCTTAGATGTAGTATCTATGTACACAAATATACCGGTACCTGAGGCTCTGGATTGTTTTAGACGTTTCCTAGTTGATCACCCACTAATATTAGAAGGAAGCAAAATGACGTTAGGACACGTCATGGAGATGATGTGTATTTGTATGTCCTCCACTTATTTTAAATTTCATAAGGAATTTTATAAACAAATTAGAGGCGTTCCAATGGGACAACCTTTATCGGTCCCAATAGCCAATATCTTTATGCATTATTTGGAAAATAATCTGTTGGATAAGACTCCATTGACCAAAACTGTACCTACGTTTCTTGGATGATATATTACTGATATGGAACCATGGTGACAATAAATTGGTAAATTTCTTAAATTTAGCTAATCGAATGAGTGAACTACAATTTACCTTAGAAAGGGAATCGTCGGGTGAATTACCATTTTTAGATGTCAAATTAATTAGAAATGGTTTGAAATTGGGAAGAGATGTTTATAGGAAGGATACTTATTCAGGAATCCTTCTTAATTTCAAGTCCAATCACCCGTTTCGTATGAAAGTCGGTATCTTAAAGTCATTAACATTAAGAAGTCTCAAGTTAACAGATATAAAGCATAGGAAGTTAGAATTAGACAGACTACGCGATATATTTAAGACTAATGGTTACCCTCCTCATTTAATAGATACAACAATGAGGGACATGGTGAAGAAATTTAATCCTAGTGTGAGATACAAAAAAGCGGATAAGGATAAGGAAGAGCGGAAGGTCATGGTATTACCGGACTCTATATTAAGTAGGAAAGTGAAATCAATAGCTTTAAAATACAATATAAGGACCGTTTTAAAACAGCCCCTTACACTAGGCACTATACTCCCTAACCAAAAAGAAAAGATTGAACCATTAGACACTTCAGGAGTGTATGAGATCCCATGCAATGATTGCAGTCTCAAGTATGTTGGTGAAACCATGCGTCCAATCAAAGTAAGAAGAGGTGAACATAAAACTGCGTGTAAATATGGACATATTGCTAAATCTGACCTTGCTCGTCATGTGGTGGAGACTGGGCATACTATCGACTGGGAGGAATGCAAACGCATAGCAATATGTAGTCGTAATAGGATGACGAGATTGATTAGGGAATCTATAGAAATTAAATCTAGAGATAATATTATGAATGAAACAGCTGTTGAAAAATCTTTAGGTCCGATTTGGAATACTGCACTAGCTAGTGGAAGAAAAAGGCGATTGCATGAATTGGTAACTGAAGCTAGCTCCAGTAAAAGATTAAGAACATCGGATTAAGATTGACTAATTAGTGGGCTTTTATTCAACAAATGAATAAACAATTATTATTAATATAATCTTCAAAATTTCATCTCTAACTATTCATTTGATTTTAAAACAAATAGATTTCAAACTTAATTTTCTGTTTTACACCCCCACCCTAACCATTGGAAATATTCTAATAATACAATAGTTATAAGTAATAATTTGTCTGACGCGTGCAAAGGGTAAATTAATGTCTATTGACTGCAGTATCAAAATAAAATAATTTAACCAAGTTTTTTAGTTATGCATACACATACACATGGACATGCGTGGCGTGCGCCATTAACTGTTATTAACTTCTCTATCTTGAGTACAACCTAGTGGTTTGAATTGTAATTTAACATGTGCATTAGTCGTTCGGACTTCTGGTTTTATCACTCATGGCATGTTTTTATGACGAGTGTTTCTGAATTATGGGTCTCCCCATCTCAGTTACGTCATTTACATTGAGTGTGTTAAAAAAACGAATAGTTATTGCATGCAATTGATAAATTATTATTCAGCCACTCTGGTCTAAATTAGTTAGATGAAAACAACGGTTATGAAAATGCACACACACACACAAGTGACACACGTATAACCAATGAAAGGTCAGTCTGGGGTATATAAATATTATGACTAGAGGAAATAACGCGCTTGCTTCATTTGTTTCGTGAAATGCATCTGATGAAGATCTACGGTAATGTAGATCGAAATATTATGGAAAAAGAAAATTACTCTTTCCACCTTGTTTCTTACACCAATCTCGGGTGAGAGAATTATTCTCTATTGGTAAATCGAAAAACATGACGTAGCCAACACAGTTGATGGAGCCCCATCCTTCTTCTAATGAGAAGCACTTCTTGGTCAGCGTAGGTTATTTGCTATTGGTAGCCAACATAGGCTAGGTTTCTCAAACAGTGGTCGACTGCCTCTAAGCACCGAAAAGCATCAACTATAAGGGGCAAAGTCTTACTAGCGTAGAATTAAACTACACATACAGACCCATTGTAAATACTACTTTTAAGGCAGAGTGAAACGTCCAAGTTTCTTCATAAATGGCGAAGGTTCGAGAAAGCTACTCTAGCTTTCGCGATTCTCATACTCACCTCATCGTACACATTGTCTGAAATATTGAAGGAGCTGACAAGTTATGTAAACCTGTCAATTATGTCTAGATCTTTACACTTCAGCCGCAGAGTTGGGATGTGTGGTGGGTGACCCTTTAAAAGTATCTTGCATTTAGAGGGTGCAAATTACATAATGAAACACGGAATGATTGTAAATCTAAGTAAACAAATATTTTATGAGCGGTCGATGATAAAAATTAATTTTAATAAAGGTTTCGATCTTTATATAAATACTTGATCTATTATGTACATCTATTTGTCAGTATAAACTAAGTATTATATAGTGTGGAAAAGGCAATTCATCCAGTAGACCGGTTTCATCCCTACTGAGATCTCATCACATACTGGCCAGAAATTGCCGCGGACAGGGCTCGAACCTTGGCACATCTGCTTCAGAATCTGTTTCTGTAACCACTAAGCCACCCTGCCGCACACCAGAGAATTTTAAGTTACATACTAACTAATGTTTCTCGGTTAGACTTTCCATTAAGTAGAGCCTGTATAACATCACTTTAGCACTAAAGTTTCAACTAATCATCTCCAATTTGTTATTATAGAACAGACACCACGCTATTTGGGGAAGTGATATTGGAATTAACATTTGTATAATCAAACGAACATTGGTTACGCGAGCGGTGATAACAATTACTATACCCAAGGCTGTGATATTGATATAAATTGTGGTTGTCAATCTATTCAAGGTGGTCTGAGCAGAATCTAACTGCCGAATAATAGTACGATATCGTCTTCGTAGTCAAGATCGACTAATCTACCACATAAGGAACTTAAACACCTGCACCCTGAGTGTGTGAAAGAGTGCTGTTCATAAAATAATCTATTATAAAATTAAACAAACAAGAGGAAAGTAGACAGCTATGACGAACACCACTACCGATAGTAATGTTGTGCGTAAATTCGTTGTAGACCTTAACACGAACAGAAGTGTTTGTGTATACAGCGTGAATAATAATTACACATTTGTTAGGTACATCACTTTCCAACAAAATATCGAATAGGACATTGCGATCCAAAAAATCAAATTCACTCTTTAAGACCAGATAGACGGCTATTATGAGATGCCAATAAACATTCCGCAGTTCAAGAACTTGCCTTCGTCCTGATCCGAATCCGAATTATTCTTTCTAGTATGCAATTCACGCGAAGCGCGAAGACGACATAAGATAATCAAAGAAAATAACCCATACACGACTGGAGTAAAGCTTATACTACAATGATAAGCACAAGAAATACGATTGCCATTTTCTGCAGATAGGGATTATGCAAGTATGTATTAGGTGTTGCGAACCTAGTAACAAATTAGTTCAGTTGTGACCAGAAGGATAAACCAAAGGCAGCATAAACGGAAAGTATAATCTCATGCACATTCGTTTCGTGTTTACTGGCGACTCATCAGTAGGAGCCAGTATTACTCCCTTTAACCACTATATATTTGGGTTAGGAATTTTGGATAATAGGACAATAAAATCTCCTAGACGAATGTGTAAACCTGCAGTAGTGAAGCTAAAATTATATAAAGTCTACGACAATGCGACTTCCACGCTAACTCACACTATATAATTTATATATATACCGAGTCTGTAAAGGATACTAACACTATGGCTATTGTGTTAGTAACCGATACCAACATTATTGTACCGAAAAGGTACATAGTTTTAACACTATGTTTGCCGAATCTTTACATGGTACCAGCATGATGGATATCAGTTTATGCTACAGTTCACAGACCATGGACTGTGTAATGTTTCCAACAAACAAAACAGCTGCACTAACGCAGCTTTCATTGTTCCAGTAATTTTCTTTTTCTATGATATTTCGATCTTCATTACCGAAGATCTTCATCAGATGCATTTCACGAAACAAATGAAGCAAGCGCGTTATTTCCTCTAGTCATCATATTTATATACCCCAGACTGACTTTTCATTGTTTATACGTGTGTCACTTGTGTGTATGTGTGTGCATTTTCTTAACTGTTGTTTTCATCTAACTAATTTAGACCAGAGTGGCTAAATAATAATTTATCAATTGCATGCAATAACTAATCGTTTTTTTTTTAAACACACTCAATGTAAATGACGTAACTGAGATGGGGAGACCCATAATTCAGAAACACTCGTCATAAAAACATGCCATGAGTGTCACACAAGTGACACACGTATAACCAATGAAAGGTCAGTCTGGGGTATATAAATATTATGACTAGAGGAAATAACGCGCTTGCTTCATTTGTTTCGTGAAATGCATCTGATGAAGATCTTCGGTAATGAAGATCGAAATATCATAGAAATAGAAAAAGAAAATTACTGGAACAATGAAAGCTGCGTTAGTCAAAACGCAGATCAGGTAATTACAATTATTCCAGTTCCGCATCAAGGAAACTCTTTCAAGTGTACAATTCGCCTGTGTAGTTCGACAGCAGTAAAGACCAACTAGTTGGAGAAATAAGAGGCATTGCATGCAAAGCTATTCAGACACAAACAACTATAGTCGTCCACCCACAACGGATATTCCGAATAAACAGACCAATAGTGTACTTGATGCATATCGAAATTGGCAGGCATTTCGAAAGTGGATTCACTAGTTTAACAAAGTTGGCCGCATCACAAATCGATCTGTCATGTGGCAATGTAGACTCTAGTTAGACCACTGGCAGTAATACGCCACCACGAAGACAAACTCAATGCGTACTTGGAAATGAGGATCAATCGGATCTTTGCGGAACTGATAGTGCAAATCTACTACCCACGAAAGAAAACCGTGGATACTCTAAAAGAGTTAGTTTTGTACTTCTACTAACTTAAGCAACTTGATTAATATAAACAAAAATGCAGCAGAACGGTATACTGCTTTTTCACTGCAGCATAACAAATATTTAATGGTTGTGAGGGCGACAAGAAAAAATATGTTCGCCATTTTAAACAAGGCTTGTATGTAGAAAGTAATTTACGGCAAATAAAAGGTGAAAAGCCAATCAAACCGCACAACTACGCGAACTCAACTAAATCACCCTTTTTAAATGGCCTAATGGCATCTTAGCCGTGCAGGAAATCATCTGGTGACGGTGTGGTAGAATTGTGCATACTAAAGAAGAAACTATGAAAAGACGCCGCCTACATATGGAGAAGGCAAACTATGCACACAAACACATACACCAACAAAACACAAAAAAAGAGCTTACCGGAAGATCGTCATGTCCAAGGAATTTCGCGATGCATTTTAAGCCGACCAAGACCTTGTCTATGGACCAGCCCGGCTCGTTCTCATCTGAGACGCTCATAAAGAAGTTGAACAATTCATGCACGTCCTAAGAATAACCGGAGTTAAACATTATAAAAAACTGAAGTAAAAATACATATATACACATTCAAATTAATAAATATTTAATGATGAAACAAAATTAAAAGATTTCAATATTACATATATATACATTTATTTATTTATAGATATTTTATATACATGCACAACAATGTAATACTTCTAGTTAAAGTGAAGTAAACACATTTAGTCACATTTTATATTGAGTCACATAAGTAAAATTTCACTTTATGAGTGCTCATCAGCACCAAATAGCACAAAGTTCGTTAAAACTAATAGAAACTTAACATTCACAATCGTCCGGATCCAGTTTAATAATGTTCAATGAGCCTACCTTTTATTGTTGTAAATGTATACCTTGCTCGAATGCTAACTTGGCCATAATGGTGTTGTGGAGAGTTTTAGTTTGCCTCAATTCTGTGAGTTATCCTGATAAATTTACTCATAGTAGCAAGGTATTCCCTTCTTCTTTACCCCCCCCTCTCTCTCTCTCTCTCTCTCGTAAATCTCACTAATAATTTGTCTAAATTCACTTATATAATTTTTTTCACTCCTTATGGTTATATGGCAGTGAAACATTAGTCACTTGACTTTGTGTGGCTGGACACGACGATGATACGATGATGTATACCTGGGGCTTTTTGTGATTATACATTCATTTTGTTTGTTAAACGATGATACAAACATTTTCTCCTCCATATTCATTTATTTACTAATGATCATATATATATATACCAATTTAAGATATATGTCAAAATGAAACTTTGTCTAATCGAATTTGGTTTCTTCACCTATACTTACCTGTTGATCATGAGCTGACCATCTGTGTCGAAGGATCAGATCGTCTACGAGCTCGCTATGAATTTCCATGAGCAAGTCGATTAAATTCTTATCGTCCAAATAGCCAGCGGAGCATCGAAGACCTTTGTAGAAGAAAAAATATGAAAAGTCAAACATTAGTAAATTAATTATTTAAATCAACGTTACGAGCTTCAAATAAACACTAATTTTATTAAGCAAACACTATACAATACTTAGTTTATACTGACAAATGTAAATTCAATGGGATTGGTGTTTATTTCAAGCTCGCAAACTTAATATAAATAACTGTTATCACCGCCCGCGCAACTAATGTTTGTAAAATTTAAAAAAGAAAAACTCTGAATAGTACAAAAACAGCTGTTAAACAAACAACCACATAACTCGCACTTATATAAGTTACAACGATTCTTAACAAAACAAACAGACTGTTCATTAACATAGTTACTGGCAGTTAATAGCATACTTCACATTGCACCGTCAATTTTTAGAACAAATTTATTAACATATACATTTAATACAAATCTTGCCAATTAAGTAATGAAATAAAATTTCGCCTTCAATTGTTTAAGTGGAAAACTAATAAAATAGTTGATTGAAAATCAATATTTAACAGCGTAATTCCTTTAAAAAAGCAAAAAAAAACTTATATTGATTGTGTGCGCATGGTATTAAATACTTGTGAAATTGATGTATTGATTTCACTTTTAACATTGGTTGATTTACAATAAATAAACCAATGTAATATTTTTAATTGTGTATAAGGTATCTCGCATCTAGTTGCAATATAATTCAAATAGGACTATAGATCTTTACCAATGTCAGTTTTAACAAAAGGTGCAATCTCATCCATGCAAGCATATCGTGGTTACTGGTAGCTCATCAATAGGAGCCGGCAATACATCTTAGACAAATCATACATTTAGCCAAAACATGAGGGACAGTCGAACGATACAAGCTTCTATGCGAATGAGTATTATCGCAGTGATTGAGTCAATTTCATTTAAAATCTTCTGCAATGCCACCTCAAAACCAATACACAAAACATACTAAAAGCCAGATCTGTCAAGAGAACCAGCACAAGGGTTTTCGAGATACCGAAAATGTACTGGATATCAAAAAAATAGTATATATCATATTTAGTGTGTTGACGTCGCATTACCGAAGACATCACCAGGAGCTAATTTCATTTCTACATGTATACTCATTCATACAGAAGATTGTACCTACCAATAATCCCACAATGTTTAAGGAAATGTATATTAGGTATTGAGCGTAGTACCGGTTCCCACCGATGATTCTCCAGTAAGCACGAAACGCATGTGTACATGAAATTACGCGCTTTCTTCATGCCGAAATTGATGTGTTTCTGTAAACCAATTTGTTACTAGATACGAAATACCAAAAGCAAAAATGCAGATTTTTTATTTCCTTTCAATAACGAATAAATAGCTAATGTAATATTCGGAAAAGTAATTAAGAATTTATATAATAAAATCATTACTCTAGTGCCAAGAAAACTTTCCATTAGGAAATGACGTAATTATGTAAGTAATGCGCTGAAGTATGAGGTTCTTAAATACTTAGGTATTTCTACATAGGATCGGGGAATCAAAGGGGTTTGCTTGCACAGAAGCTATATCGAATAAAATTTTCTTCTTTAGACAAATAAGAGAATAAAGACCCATTTTCCAAATAAAATGTTTACTTAAAAATAATTTATCTACTGCATCTGCCATACTAAGATTATTTAAAGTATGAATCTCCAGAATATATCTATCAATAAACTACCGATTTCTAAACGGTGCTTCAGAATAGTACGAGTTTATCACAATGAATAAATGAGGCTAGTAAAGACACTTGTGAACAAAAATCCAATCATGATTCTAAACAAGAAGCGTCGTCAGTCATCTACTTCATTCTTATCCTTCGAGCCATACTTTTACCGTGACCAATTTTACATGAAATCGGCAGAACGGATCCAACCGTGAAAGAAGATTTACTCTTCGGAGGCATAAATGTCACACTTTATTATCCGCTACCAAATTTTTAAATGTCTTTGATAGTATGACTTTACCTCATAACTATTTAATGTACAATACTGTGCTTCACCTCCACGACATCATAATTGAGTATTAAAATACAGAATAATAACTTAAACAGATTTTAATTAATATTATTTGCTGTATATCACTGACGCCAGCAGTTTACCGTTGGCGTAATTGTTTATGTGACTTCATAACTCGTTGAGTCACCTAGATAATTCTATTTGACCCTCCATACCAGGTTGGCTATTCAAGAGATTTCATACTAATACGGTCTTACCACCGAATAGGGATTGGCAAATAAATGATTTTTCTCAATCCACAAATAAATATGAAAAAGTTTACACTTTCTGAACTAAAATTTGATCATTTAAAATCAGACCAGTAAATGTTAGCGAATTCAACTATTTCATCGCCTAAATTAAGGTACACATTTAAAAAAGTACAATCAAAAATATTTTATAAGAAAATAAAATACCGTTCGACAAAGTTTACCTTCAAGCAAACAGACTAGACGACAAAGTAAGGGCTCGGCACGTACTAAAGCATTTCGGCGTACAGCACGCACCAAGCTTCGATTGGCAGACATTGCCTGCAGTAAAGCATTGAGGTAACAAAGGTTTCTTGGGTTCGGCAGACCGATCGGTAAACTGCGATCAAAAGCTGTACACAAAAAATTTAAAACTGTACAGTTTAATTTGATTATTGCATTTTATTAATACATTACCAAAAATACAAGATTGGTAAAAGCAACAGCAACCATGAACCGTATTTATTATACGAACTTTTATTATCACACAGCTGTTAGTAGATAACAATAAACTGTAACTGATGGTAAACCTATATGATTCATGGTATTACGCAGACAATGATTAGTTAAATACTGTTTTTTGCGGAGAACTAATATATATGCAAGTATGTATTAGGTGTTGCGAACCTAGTAACAAATTAGTTCAGTTATGACCAGAAGGGTAAACCAAAGACAGCATGAACGGAAAGTATAATCTCATGCACATTCGTTTCGTGCTAACTGGCGACTCATCAGTAGAAGCCGGTATTATGCCCTTTAACCACTATATATTTTGGTGAGGAATGTGGAATAGGAGATTGTATCTTTCTATTATCCCACATTCTTCAACCAAATATATAGTGGTTAAAGGGCATAATACCGGCTCCTACTGATGAGTCGCCAGTTAGCACGAAACGAATGTGCATGAGATTATACTTTCCGTTCATGCTGTCTTTGGTTTGTCCTTCTGGTCCTAACTGAACCAATTTGATACTAGGTTCGCAACACCTAATACATACTTGCAATGCTCAGTTTGTTCGTAAAGGACCAGGAAAATATGTCAAATTTAACACACCTACTTTATAATTTCCCAAAAAGTTGGACAATACGATGGTGTAATGCCATATTAATTGACTATCTCGAAAATACTTTTAAAGAAAAGTGCTAGCTCCGGCTGATGAAAAGCTAGTGAATAAGAAAGGCGTACGTTAATCAGATTCAAATTTACGTGCATACTTACCTTGAAATATTGTCCTGTTGCTATATGAACCGAGCTGTCGCTAAGTTTTCCGTACTTAATATCGAATGAAATCAGCACGCTTCACAACCAAAAATAAATGAATATTATGCTCCATAATATTTTTTTACTAATAAATATATTTCGAATTCTATTTTATAACTGGTACAGGAGTGCTCGACAATTGCATTGCATATCAAGTCCCACATTTTTATAACTTCTTATGTTTGCGGATGGTTAAGCTTAAAGGAAATCACTTTCAATCTAAATTATTAACTAGCCAGCTTCAATTTGTTGTTTCGAGAAGAGATATTGAATCTTGTGGTGAAAATGATAAGTTGCATGGCCCTGTACAAAATACTCGAATATTTATACTAGTCTACAAAGCGGTTACCACTGGAAAACTAGATTAAAGACGAAACCGGAGCGGAACAGGAACGACTGTTGCTATCCAAATCAATATTGATTCTACAAAATATATATTATATATATATATATATATATATATATATATATATATATATATTTAGTATATATATATATGAATCTAAAGTTAAATAAAACAAGAGTATCTGAAACAAACATTGCTTTCTCAGGCAACGTAACATTTACCGTATTAAGAAAGATCGTGTTTGGCTTGTTGGGGCTTCAGAGAGTTAAAACAATTCCTACCACAGTATCAACTAGAAGGTAGAGCAGACAAAAATCTTAAGTTAATGAAAAACACAATTATGTTTAGTACGCGCTCCTGTGATGTAAAACATGACTGTTCAAGTTAGAATTTCTATTCTATTATTGAATATTTCTTCAATGCGGTCTCCTTTGCTTCTTCTTTTCTCGCTCTTTCTAATACAGACGCTTTTATTATTTAAACCGGATCAAAAATTTTACAATTATTGACACGTGATCGATTTTGGAGATCAACAATATGCATGTCAAAGATCACGTGCGTGGAAAAAGTAAGTTAGAGAATCATCATAAAATTTGCATGCGGGCACGTAATCGAATTTCCAAATATCATCATCATCATGCACAGCAATAAAAGTCATTAGTAACTAATATTTCATTGCACAATAATAATAAGAAAAATAACCAAAATTTTTTAAAGAAGTAATAGGAATGACAAAAATATTAATGTAGGTACACAAATTATTAATGAAGAGTGGTTTAATGAGTATCCAGTTACCATGAGTATATTTGCATAAATAACACACAAAAATGAGTAAAACTAAACCTTTGCACAACATTATTATGACCATCATCATCATCATCATCATCATCATCCTCATCATGCCCAGTCCCACAAAAGTAAAAAATCACTAATTTTTCACTGCCATATAACCATAAGAATTGAAAAAAAGAATATATAAAAATAACAACAGAAATATTTTAGACAAATTACAAGTGACATTTGTGAGAGAGAGACACACACACACACAATACATAGTTACTATGAGTAAATTTATCAGGATAACTCACAGAAATGAAGCAAACTAAAACTCTCAACAACACCGTTATGGCCAAGTTAGTATGAGGGCAAGGCAACATCAGAAATACAGCTTCCTTTCGGCTTTCACTATATCACGCCATAAACAAACCAAACCTCACAGCTAACTTTGCGCTAATAAGAAAAGAAGATTACGAAGATGATTCTACTAGACATCTGCAACAAGATCGCCATTGAGCTCGATTCGATGCCATATTGCTAAGGGTTTCTAACCAAGTACTATGATGCGTACGTAAACACAAACCTGGCAGAGGAGTGGGTCCTATACTACCCAATTTGGATGTAAGTGACTTCAACTGCTTCTGCGAAGCCATAATCTGTCCATCTTGTTTCTTACGCCAATCCGGTGCTGGATGAGCGAACAGAACTCCACTGGGCAATCGAATTGGGGCATATGCAAAAGGTGACGAAGTTGATGGAGCCTTATTTGTTTTTCTAACAAGGAACACTTATTGGCATATCAAAAATACGTCTACAGATGTCAACGTTAGTTATTCATTGTTGGTAGTCAAAATGTGCAATACTTCTCAAACAACAATGGTCAAATGCATGTAGACGTCTAAAATCTACAACTCTAAGAGGCCACGTTTCACTAGCGCATAGTAAAACTTCGCGTACAGATGCATTGTAAACACGACCTTCAAGGCAAAGTGAAATACTCGCGTTTCTCCATAAATGACGAAGGTTACTTTAGCTTTCGCGACTCTTATGCTCACCTCATCGGACATATTGCCTACGTTATTGATAGAGCTCCCAAGATATGTAAACATGTCAGTAATGTCTAGATCTTCATTCAGCAGTAGCAGCGTTGGAGTGAAAGGTGGGTGATCCTGTAAAAGTATTTTACATTTAGATGGTGCGAATTTCATACCGAAAGACGGAATAACGTCTGTTAATCTATTCAAGGTGGCCTGGGCAGCATTCTGATTGTCGAATAATAGTACGATATCGTCCGCATAGTAAAGATCGACTAGTTTATCGCCCGGGAGAACTTCAACTCCAGCATCCTGAATGCGTGGGAGAGTTGTTCATAATAGCATCGATTACAAAATTAAACAAAAATAGGGAAAGCGGACAACCTTGATGAACACCACTACTGGTTGTAAAGTTATGCGTTAATTCGTTGTAGACCTTAACGCGACCAGAAGTATTTGTGTAGAGAGCTCGTATAATATTAACAAATTTTGTGGGTACACCACTTTTCGACAAAATCTGAAACAAAACATTGCGATCCGCCGATGCAAATGCACCTTTGAATTCTAGAATGACGTCTATTGTTGGACGGTGATATGTCTCTGTTCAAAATCTTGCCCTAATGTAAAAATATTATCAATACAACCTCGTCCTGAGCGGAGTCCGGCCCGTTCTTCTCTTGAATGTGATTCATGTGAAGCTCTAAGACGACGTAAGAATCGAAACAAATAACCTCGATACGACTAGACACAAACTTATACCACGATGGTTATCGCACGAAGTACGATTGCCTTTTTTGAAAATAGGAATGATAGTCGACTCATTTCAATCAAGTTGTAAGGCTTCCTCATTCCATAGGGTATGAAAAAGTGTGGTCAACGCTCCCAAAATTATATCGCCATCCTTAAATAATTCAGGAAGCAAATCATCGAGGTCTGCAGCTTTGCGGCGTTTAAGAGATAGCATTGCGTCGCGAACATCTAACTCTGATAGTTCTTCGAGACTAACACACTGTTGATGCAGGCATGTTTTTAGAAAATCGGAACTGACGCGTGTGCCAAAGAAAATTGATCTTTGGAATGTTCAGCCCCCCTATCAATACAACTTATTTTATCGGTTATTAAATGGCTGTTACCATCATTTAAAGTTCCACTAACTTTTAATTTTCTCGGACCTATTGCGCGAATAAGTTGGAACAAACAACGACTATTACCTGACACGAACGCTTCTTCGATATCTTCATTCTTTCTGGTCAAAACGCTTTCGAGATCGAAATTTAGACTGTGCTTAAGTTGGCCTCTTATATTGCGACAGGTATTATGAGCCGAGCCACGTGGAATTTGGCGCCTTATTTCGAGTATCTCCATAGATACTACAGTGAGCCAATGATTATTTCTACGGGGGCCTGCAATGCCAAATACAGTAGTGCCTGCGTTGTACATAGTGTTACTTACCTTGGACCATAGAAAATTCGGATTTTCGCCATCAAGACCAGTTAGCATAAACTTTAGAATATCTTCATAGTTTTGTCGGAAGAATGGTTTTTCGAGTTTGCCTACATCAATTTTGGGTTTATTCGTAATTATTTTCTGGAAAATTTTAGTGCAAATCTACAACGGATAAGTGCAGGGTCCGAGTCGACATGTGTTCCAAAAAGAACGACAATCCTGGATGCAACCACGCCATCTATGAATAATTTCTACATGATCTATTTGAGTCCACCGTTGACTGGGTGCTGGAGGACACCATATAGCGAAACGTCTAACACTACGTCTGAAGTTTGTACTACTTAAATATAGTCTATGTTCAGCGCAGCTATCCAAAAGCCATTCACCACTATCGTTGCGCGTCGAGCTTCCACCTAAACGAAATTATGCGTTACTTAAGTGCCCAACTTGAGCATTCACGCCACCGATAACCAAGACTATATATGAACTTCGTGCTCTACTTAGTGAGGGTCATAGTTCAATGTAAAAAGCGTCCTTGCTTTCGTCCGTGATGCAATCAGTAAAAGCATATGAAGATACAATGAAGAGGCAACGTTTAGAACGGTTTTTTATATTGACTTTAGTAGATGTATTTAAACGTGCCGCACACAGTCGACTATTTAAAGGGATCCCATCAATTAAGCAAGATTCAGCTAGTGGGCTAAAGACAATAATAACGCCCCCATCGATTTATAATTTATCCAACTTACGTGCAAGAGCTTCTCATTGTCCAAGTTGTTTTAATTTTCGCATATTAAATGCCTTAACTTAAAAATATTATCTATAAGTTCTCGAACAGAGACATTCATATCACCGTCCCACAATAGCCGTCTTTCTAGACTTCAAGGGTGCATTTTATTCGGTGAATCGCAATGTTTTATTCCATATCTTGTCGAAAAGCGGTGTGCCCACTAAATTTGTTAATATTATACGAGCTCTCTACACAAATACTTCTGGTCGCGTTAAGGTCTACAACGAATTAACGCATAACTTTACAACCAGTAGTGGTGTTCGTCAAGGTTGTCCACTTTCCCATTTTTGTTTAATTTTGTAATCGGTGCTATTATGAATAACACTCTCCCACGCATTCAGGATTCTGGAGTAGAAGTTCTCCCGGGCGATAAACTAGTCGATCTTGACTATGCAGACGATATCGAACTATTATTCGACAATCAGCATGCTGTCTAGGCCACCTTGAATAGATTAACAGACGGTGATCCGTCTTTCAGTATTAAATTCGCATCCTCTAAATGTAATATACTGTTTCAGGATCACCCACCACTCACTCCAACGTTACGACTGCAGAATGAAGATCTAGACATAGTCGACAGGTTTACATATCTTGGGAGCTCTATCAATAACGTGGTCAATATGTCCGACGAGGGTGAGAATACGGATCGCGAAAACTAGAGTGGCTTTCTCGAACATTCGTCATTTATGGAGAAACGCGAATATTTCACTTTTCCATAAAGGTCGTGTTTACAATGCATCTGTACGCGCAGTCTTACTATACGCTAGTGAAACTTGGTCTCTTAGAATTGATGATTTGAGACGCTTACAGGCAATTCGAGCATCGTTGTTTGAGAAGTATAGCACGTGTTGGTTACCAACAACGAATAACTAACGTTGACATCCGTAGACGTATTTTTGGATCTGACAATAAGAGCTCGTCGTTAGAAAAACAAATAAGGCTCCATCAACTTCGTTGGCTCAGTCACGTTTTGCGTATGCCCTCATTTCGATTGCCCAGTAGAGCTCTGTTCTCTCATCCAGCACCAAATTGGCGTAAGAAACAAGGTGGGCAGATTTTGACATGGCAGAAACAATTTAAGTCACTTACATCCAAATTGGGTAGTATAGGACCCACTCGTCTGCCAGGATGGGGTCCTCGTGCGCATCACAGTTCTTGGTTAGAAACCCTTAGCGATATGGCATCGAATCGAGCTCAGTGGCGATCTTGTTGCAGATGTCTAGTAGAATCATCTTAACTTTCTTTTCTTAGTAGGACAAAGTTAGCTGCGAGGTTTGGTTTGTTTATGACGTGATACAGTGAAATCCGCAAGGAAGCTGTATTGCTGATGTCGCCTTGCCTGAATGCTAACTTGGCCATAATGGTGTTCTGGAGAGGTTTAGTTTGCCTCATTTCTGTGAATTATCTTGATAAATTTATTCATAGTAGGAAGGTATTCCTTCTCTCTCTGTCTCGTAAATCTCAAATAATTTGTCTCAATTCACTTATATACTTTTTTCACTCCTTAAGGCAGTGAAACATTAGTCACTTTTGACTTTTGTATGGCTGGACATGTTGGGGAGGATGATGGTTGTTTTTTAACGAGCTTCGCTTGTTGACTGATCCAAAAATACGTCTACAAATGCCAGCGTTGGACATCCATTGTTGGTTACCTATATGTGTTACACTTCTCAAACAAAGATGATCGAACGCCAGTGAGCGTCCAAAATAACGAACTCTAAGGAAACAAGTCTTACTAGCGTATAATAAAACTTAAAATACATATGTATTATACAAACTAACTTTAAGGAAGAGAGAAATATTAACGGTTCTCCATAAAAGGTGAAAGTTGTTGAAAATTACTCTAGCCTTCGCAGTTCTGATACTCACCTCACCAGTCATTGATAGAGCTGCTAAGATATGTAAAACTGTCAATTACGTCCAAATCCTCACTTTGCAACTGCAGAATTGGTGTTTGTGGTGAGTAATCTTTTATAAGTATTTTAAATTTAGAGGTTGCGAATTTCAGAAAGACGAAACAACGATTGCTAATCTATTCAAGGTAACCTAAGGAGATTCTCGATTTTCTAATAGTAATGCAGTATCGTCTGCTTAGCCAAGATCGACTAATCTATCGCCTGAGAGAACTTCATAATCGCATCCTGAACGTATAGAAGAATATTGTTCACAACAACATCTTTTACGAAGTTAAACTAAAATGTGGATGTGAATAATCTTGAAAAACACCACTTCTGGTAGTAAAGTTGTGTTAATTAGTTGTAAACCTTTACACGTCCAGAAATATTTCTGTAAGGAACGTGGCTACAATTTAACAATTCGATAGTCACACTATTTTTTGACAGAATATCGATTAGAACGATGCAATCCACTGGATGAAATGCATTATTGAAATTTATAAAGACGGTTATTGTAGGACGACGTTATAAATGTCGCAGTTCAAGAACTTTCCCTAAGGTAAACAACTTCGTCAAGACAAGAATCCAGGTTGTTCTTCTCAATTGGGTGTTTCATGAGAAGTCGTAGCTAATAACCTAGATACGACTGGAGTCAAGCTTATACCATGATGGTTATCGAACGAATTATTATCGCTTTTAATAAAGTTTGAGATTATGGTCAACTCAAACCAGACAAGCAGTACGATCTCCTTAATCCATATAATACGATAAAGTTTAATAAACGCCCCCGAAAAAGTGTTGTTGGAAGCAACTCATCAGGGCCTGCAGCTTTACGACGTTTAAGATAGGATTGCATTCCTCATTTCTAACTAAGATGGTTGTTCGAGATTAGCGTTCCACATTGTTGCTACAAGCAAAATTTCTGGCATCATGATTGACGCAAGTACTCAAGAAAATTTATCTTTGAAGTGTCTAGCCCACATATCAAGATGACAAACTTTATCCGCTATTAGATATTTGTTACTATCATATACAGTTTCTCAGACCTGTTGTGCGAATGTGTTGGAACAAACAGCGGCTATTACCTGATGCGAACGCTTCCAAAACGATTCAAGACAGGCTTATTATAATCCAAGCTAGCAAGAATTTGGCGCCTAGATTTGGGAATCTTAATAGACATTACAGAGACCCAATGACTATTTCTACGAGAGCCTTCAATGCTACGTACACTAGTACCTTCATTATGAATAGTGAAACTTATCATCTTCCGTACATGGCAATAATTTTCCATTGGGTTTCTGATAAGTTTTTTCGAGAACTCGAAGCAAGACAAAAATCCCTGCTAGCTCAACTCATAATGATATTCGCACACATAATAAACTATGTACCGTTTAAGAGCCCTGCTTGTAGAAGATCGAGGAAAGAGATTCTAAACTATAATTAAGAAGGACAGTATTGGGGCAGGTAACTGTTATGTTGAAAATATTATTTTTGATAATGTACGAGCTCTTTATAAAAAAAATTAGGGTCGTGTGCTGATCTATCATGAATAATTGCATAATTTCACCAACTTCATTTACACTATACGGAGAGGGAAAAAACACTTTGTGGTATCTTCGTTCTAGACAGATCTATTTATATTTACTTTAATTCCTAAAGTATTTTTAATTGTCTACCCTATTATCCGGTCTTCATACTCAAATGTATACACAAACTTATCAATGTCAACCCCCCATACAACAACCTAAATACACATGTGTGTACTCTACTAAAGTGACATTTATAGAATAACCATTTGAGGATTTCTGCAATATGATTAAAATAAAAGAAATTTTGATTCTTCTGCGCGTTCGGAACAGAAATTAAAAAATAGAGAAATCATGGATAGGCGTGTATGTCAACTCATAGGGGTCGCTTATAGCTATTCTATAAATGTCACTTTAGTAGAGCACATGTGTATATAGATTGTTGTGTGCGATGGGAGGTCAAAGATAAGTTTGTGTATACATTTGAGTATAAGAGAATAGGTATAAAGACCAGATATTAGTGCAGAAAAAAAATACTTTAGGAATTAAAATAAATATAAATAGATCTGTCTTGAATGAGGATAGCACATTTGTCGTTAGATGTATATTTCCTGTGCGTATAGTGTCAACCCTGAATATGGGACTGGAAATGAAGTCCCGAAAATTCGGAAAAAAGAGTGGAAAATCATGTTCCAACGTCATTTTCAGGCAAGCAGCTGATGGAAGGCCTCAAAAGGAAAGGACAATTGAGAATCCATCAATCAAGACCAAAAGCCGGTGAACCTGGAAATGCAAAGGATTCAAGATTGTACCGACCTACGAGTGCTATCAATTTTCCCGCACCAGAAAGTGGTGGCGAAATTCAAAAGAGAAGTATTTGGAAGTTGTTGATAGGTTCACGTGCCCTGGTTGCTACATCAACAAGTCAGGCAATATTTATGACGAAATAAAACTGAGAACCTCAAAAAAGTAGAGCAGCCTCCTCCAACCTTTTCTATCTATAATACAGTGCACATTTAAATTCAATTTTTCTCGAAGCTACATATAATTATGTCTGAAAGTTACGAAGATGGTTCTACTTAAAATCTGCAACATGATCGCCACTGAGCTCGATTCGATGCCATATTGCTAAGGGTTTCTCGCGACGTATATAATTTTCGCCCTTAGCGATCCATCAATAGAAACTTATCGTTAAACAAGCAAATAAATCTCTATCGATTGCGCAGATTTGATCACGTATTTTGTATGGTTGTTCAATAGAACATAGTAAACTAAGTCAGCGCCGATTTACACATAAAACAAGATGGAAAGTTTTATAACTCGCGAAAACATCTAAAGCTTATCCAAATAAAAAACTGGCATTACAGGCTTCTTACGTCTATCAGAATGAGGCCCAGGTGCTGCCCCTATTACCTTGTTGGAAACCTTGCAAGATATGGCATCGAATTATTCTCAGTGCGAATGCGGTTGCATATTTTTAGTAGCCCTCTCTCTCTTAACTGTATCGTCTTAGGTTTTCAGAGTTAATTACGTGGTTTAGAATCATTTGCGAAGTGACATGGTGAAAACTGCAAGGAAAATGTATTGTTGATTTGGCTTGGATTGTGCGTGCTGCTGAAGTCCAGATGGCACAGTTTCTCTGTTGTCTAGATTCATACATTATTATAATCAAGGTTGCGGTCTTGATATAAACACCTGACCCATAAATTACTTACATATTGATAACAATTATTATAATCAAGGTTGTGGTCAGGTGTTTGTATCAAGACCGCAACCTTGATTATAATAATTGTTATCACCACCCGCGCAACCAATGTTCGTTTAATTAGATTCATCCATTCCTGAATATTTATTCTTTTCTACTTTACAATGTTAATATTGAAATTATTAAAATCAGTATTATTGCTACTATTAGTAGTAGCATTTCTTCTCCTTTCTCACGGTTAAGTGACAGCGAAACGTTTTAATTTTGTTTCAATTCTGTTCGCGATGACGTCTATTTCATATGCTGATACATTATTAAATACGATGATTTTTCAAAACTACGTCTACTAATAACTTTTATATAGCAAATTATGTCAGTGAAAATCGTTTAATTCGTCTTGTTAATCAAGGAGTACGAACGAAAACATATAGAGTATCCTTACAAGTTAATAAGAAAATCACTTTACCCGAATTGTACGACTGTCATCTGAGATCAAGTCCAAATGCAGATTGCAAACAGAAAAGTGATAGGACATTTCAGTAAGACTGTCATTCAGTACGTGAACGAATAGACTGTTGAGCATAGTATTTTCCGGCGAATGTGAAGGACTCGGTCTAAATTAAATGACCCGAAGATAAAAAAGGCATATATAGCACACGAAAAATTAACTTTCTCTGATGCTCACAATCTTTTTGACATTTATGAAACCATGATAAATTAGCTCAATCAGATGTGTATAATTACAATTCTTCGCTAGAAAGTAACTTCAATAATCAAGAGAAACATAGAAAGGAAATGTTATGCATAAATTTAGCGACAACTATAGATCAATTGAAAATCAGTTAAATAAAATTGATGGTGATAGGCTTTGTGGAGCCCCGTATGCAAAATACTTAGCTTCAGTTTATGCTGTTACTCTATGAAGTGTGAGCTCGAGGAGAATGGTCCTATTCATATACTAGATGAAGATGGTTATATAAATGTTTGATGCTGAAACATTGATCGAATAAAAGTCTGGAATCTAAAAAATTGTTTAAATAAAGATTTCAGTCCAGAGGTAAACAATAGCCCCATTTTGTTTAACCAGTGACACCAAAACAAAAAAATAGAGTTGCACGCACTGACAGGTTTCCACATCAGCAATACAGCTTCCTTGTGGATTTCACTGTATCACGTCATAAACAAACCAAACCTCGCAGCTAACTTTGCCCTACTAAGAAAGAAAGTTACGAAGATGATTTTACTACACATCTGTAACAAGATCGCTACTGAGCTCGATTCGATGCCGTATCGCTAAGGGTTTCTAACCAAGAACTATGATGCGCACGAGGACCCCATCCTGGCAGACGAGTGGGTTCTATACTACCCAATTTGGTTGGAAGTGACTTCAATTGTTTCTGCCATGTCAAAATCTGCCCACCTTGTTTCTTACGCCCAATTTGGTGCTGGATGAGAGAGCAGCTGTACTGGGCAATCGAAATGAGGGCATACACAAGACGTGACCAAGTCAACGAAGTTGATGGATCCCTTTGTGTTTATTTAACGACGAGCACTTATTGTCAGATACAAAAGTACGTCTACGGATGCAAACGTGAGTTGCTCATCGTTGGTAACAAACATGTGCTATTCTTCTCAAACAACGATGATCGAATGCCTGTATGCGTCTCAAATAATCAACTCTTAGAGGCCAAGTTTTACTAGCGTATAGTAAGACTGCGCGTACAGATGCATTGTAAACACGGCCTTTAGGCAAAGTGAAATATTCGCGTTTCTACATGAATGACGAAGGTTCGAGAAAGCTAATCTAGCTTTCGCGCTCCGTATTCTTACCTCGTCGGACATATTGTCTACATTATTGATAGAGCTCCCAAGATATGCAAACCTGTCGACTGTATCAAGATCTTCATTGTGAAGTCGCAACGTTGGAACGAGTGGTGGGGGATTCTGTAATTGTATCTTACATTTAAAGAGTGCGAATTCTATACCGAAATATGGAACTACGTCTGCTAATCTATTTGCAGATTTTGACATGGCAGAAACAATTGAAGTCACTTACATCCATATTGGGTAGTATTTGACCCACTCGTCTGACAGGATGGGGTCCTCGTCTGCATCATAGCTCTTTGTTAGAAACTCTTAGCGATAGGCATCGAATCGAGTTCAGTGGCGATCTTGTTGCAGATGGCTAGTAGAATCATCTTTGTAACTTTCTTTTCTTAGTATGGCAAAGTTAGCTGCGAGGTTTGGTTTGTTTATGACGCGATACAGTGAAATCCGCAAGGAAACTGTATTGGTGATGTCGCCTTGCCCGAATCATAACTTGGCCATAGTGGTGTAGTGGAGAGTTTAGTTTGCATCATATCTATGATTTATCCTGATAAATTTACTTATAGTAGCAAGGAATTTCTTCTCTCTCGTAAATCCCACTAATAATTTGTCTAAATTCACTTATTTATTTTCTTCACTCCTTATGGATTTCTGAATTAGATGTTGTTATAACATCGAATCGTATGGAATCGATGATCATCAAAATATCATCTATACAACTTCGTCCTGCGCGGAATACGGCCTGTTCTTCTCTTGTGTGTGATTCACGTGAAGCGCTAAAGCGACATAGGATAAAAGAAGCAAATACACAAGATACGACCGGAGTTAAACTTATACCACGATGGTTATCGCACGAATTACGATTGCCTTTTTTGAAGATGGGTCGACTCATTCCAATCAAGTGATACGGTTTCCTCATTCCATATAGTATGAAAAAGTTTGGTCAACGCTCCTGAAATTATATTTCCACCGTCCTTAAATAATCCTGGAAGCAAATCATTGGGGTCTGCGGTTTTGTGGTGTTTAAGAGGTAGGATTGAATCGCGTACTTATAACTCGGGTGGTTCTTCGGGACTAACATTCCACACTGTTGATGCAGACATGCTTTCGGCAATTGGAACTGACGCGGGCGGCCTAGAAAATCGATATCTGAAGTGTTCAGCCCACCTGAAAAGACGACTTGTTTTAAATTTCTCGGACCTGTTGCGCGGATAAGTTGGAACAAACAGCGACTATTACCTGACGCGAAAGCTACTTCCATTTCTTTAGCCTTTCTGCTTCAAAATTTTTCCAGATCGACTTTTGGACTGCGCTTAAGTTGGCG
The DNA here is from genome assembly GCA_029291075.1 of Eudiplozoon nipponicum. Taxonomy (NCBI): domain Eukaryota; kingdom Metazoa; phylum Platyhelminthes; class Monogenea; order Mazocraeidea; family Diplozoidae; genus Eudiplozoon; species Eudiplozoon nipponicum. Next base: position 36,123 of record JAQBSW010004386.1, on the reverse strand, counting down.
TCTTATACTGTGACGGGTATTATTATGAGTCGAGCCAGGAGGAATTTGGTGACTTATTTCGAGTATCTCCATAGATTTAACAGAGAGCCAATGATTATTTCTACAGGGTTCAATGCCGCGTTTTGCGTACGCGGGTAATAGTTGTACACGGGCAGTTACACAAAGATCTGATTCATCACACTTTCCGATTTTGTTTTGTCTTTGATCGGGTTGAATTCTTCTTTTTTCAACTGAAAATGCGGTTCTATCACATCTTTGTTTACTGGCGACGTTTCGGTGCCTACTTTCCAGCACCATCCTCAGGCAACACAACACTGATCACAATAGCAGATTTAAGCAAATGTTGTAACCTCGTTCCAAAACCATTCTATTTATATATATTTGACTCAACACTATTTTAATCATAGAATTTGTCTCAGTTAACTAAACTCAATATATAACTATTTATAATTAGCAGACCAATCATTACCTCACCTATCTCAAATTCCCGGTATACGTAATCTCATCTCGTATGCAGAATATTGTAAGGGAGAGAGACAGTATCGAACCTTTTGTTATTTGTTATAATTGTATTGCTACTATGCCGCGGTAATCAAAATTCGAAATGATAAAAAACTAAAACCTTGAATACCATATATTGTTTTTTATTTCAAGATATAATGAATTATTTTAGTCATATGAGCAAATAGTCTTATGCAATTATTTCTATGAGTTGATTAGATTTGGACATCCATATGTTTCTATAACGTGCTGCTAATACGTATATAATGGACTTGCTGCTCCATATTTGAACAAATTTGTTGCTATGTGCGCAATACCTCATACACCATTGTATACATTAGAGTTCCCGGCTTTAAATAAAATACAGTATAAGACATCTAAGGTTTTAGTTTTATCATTTTTGAATTTTGATTACCGTGACTTAGTAGCAATACAGTTATAACAAATAACAAAAGGTTCGATACTGTCTCTCTCCCTTACAATATTCTGCATACGAGATGAGATTACGTATACCGGGAATTTGAGATAGGTGAGGTAATGATTGGTCTGCTAATTATAAATAGTTATATATTGAGTTTAGTTACTGAGACAAATTCTATGATTAAAAATAGTATTGAGTCAATTATATATAAATAGAATGGTTTTGGAACGAGGTTACCACATTTGCTTAAATCTGCTATTGTGATCAGTGTTGTGTTGCCTGAGGATGGTGCTGGAAAGTAGGCACCGAAACGTCGCCAGTAAACAAAGATGTGATAGAACCGCATTTTCAGTTGAAAAAAGAAGAATTCAACCCGATCAAAGACAAAACAAAATCGGAAAGTGTGATGAATCAGATCTTTGTGTAACTGCCCGTGTACAACTATTACCCGCGTACGCAAAACGCGGCATTGAACCAATCAAATTGTACACACCGCAACAAAATTTCAAAAAGTATTTCTACAGGGGCCTGCAATGCCGCATACAGTAGTATCTGCATTTTGCATAGTGGTACATATCTTGGATTTTCGCCATCCACATCAGTTAGAATAGCTTTTAGAATATTGTCATAATTTTGTCGGAAGGACGATTGTTCGAGATTGCCTACATCAATTTGGGGTTTATTCTTTATTATTTTCACGGAAAATTTTAATGCAAATGTAAAACGGATAAGTGCATGGTCCGAGTCGACATAAATGTTCCAAAAAGAACGACAATCCTGCATGCAACCACGCCATCTATAACTAATTGTTACATCTGTTTGAGTCCACCGTTGTCCGGGTGCTGGAGGACTCCATGTAACACAACGTCTAACACTACGTCTGAAGTTTGTGCTACTTAAATATAGTCTATATTCAGCACAGATATTCAAAAGCCGCTCACCATTATCGTTGTGCGTCGAGCTTAGAGTGTATCGTCCACCTAAATGAAATTTTGTGTTACTTAAAAGCCCAACTTGAGCATTTATGTCACCTATAACCAGGACCATATCTGAACTTCGTGCTTTACTTAGTAAGGATCTTATTTCGGAGTAAAAAGCGTTCTCGCTTTCTTCTGTGCTGTAATCGGTAGGAGCATATGCAGATACAACGATGATAACGGTTTTTTGGATAGTAAGTTTCCGTTAAATATTAAATTTGTCATAAGTCAAATTCGGGGGGATAATATTTTACAAGTTTTAACCATTTTCAATTTGAATGTGGTACAAAATCGAGCCACGTTTGTACAAATACTGTTCTAGTAAAAATAAGTAGATTGTGATGTTTAAGACGAAATATTTTACAAAATGTACATGTTATCATTTCTGTATTAGTCGGTTTTACCGACAATTGCAGATAGGATAATAGTTGTTAATAATAATATTGATTGTCGTTAAAAAAACATCGACATTAAGAAAATGACGCTTACCCACGAATAATGCACATCAGCATAGTGCGAGGTTGTCTAAATTTGGCATCTTGTTTGAACCAAAGGCGACCACTAGCATCGTCCAAAATTATACGTGGAATTGCCACTTCCGAGGATTCTAGTTGCGAAAGACTGAAATCACTTGGAACATATTGATTACGATGTGGAAGATGAAGATTCGGGTTAGTAGACAATTCTGTCCACAACTGAAAGCATAAAGTGGCAGATGGCTAAATATGTGCAAAAGCCCATGACTAACTCAATAATAAATTACCAGTATATAGAGCTAATAATAAGATTTTTTGCGCAAAATCTGTTTTGGAGAAAGAATATAACCAATAAAACATTTCGCAGAATATGTGGTTAATGTATAGTTGTTTGGATAAAGTCTGAACTGTGAATGACTAATATAAGCACTTATGATATGCTGAATTGACCATAATATAATTAATTTATATAAAACTCCCAACATTGATTTTAATATTTTTCATCATCATCCGTGCAATCAATGATTGTTTAATCATAGCTCTAATTTTGTTTTAATATGAATATGACCAACATATTTCACCGTCCCTTTGTCTCACCTTATTAAATTAGTTATATTAATGAATGGGTGACGTAACATCGGCTTCAACTAAAAAAACCATACATACAAATGTATGCGTAAATTCGATTAAAAATTTCTCCCTAATGAGTTTTCTATATATTTGCTAACAACCGATATTTCACCAAGTATCCCATACTAAATTTATGAATACGTACAATGAGCAACCTTAAACTAAATACATATAACATGCATATATATATATATATATATATATATATATTGGACCTAATAAGCTGCTAAAATTAACTGAACTTTCAATCCTAAACATTGAAATATTTTACACATATTAAAGGATTTAATTTACAAGCACACATATACTGAGATTCTTCTCGCCTATGTAGAGGGCTCAAGAATAGTCCCGTGTGATACGATCGAATAAATCTAGCTATTTTTAAATACGACCTGAGGATCATAAAAGGTAGATAATAGTCCACACGACAATAGATGGCGATAATACAGTCAATGGTCTTTCGCATGACAGACTATATTTTGTGCATAGCCACTAATGACAGCTATCAGCGGACACGAATGGAGCATAGTTATTGATATTCTCAAGGAGAAGATGAGTATACCCCTTTACCATCAGCAAGACTCATCATAAATATGACAGCAAGAGTGTTAAATACGATGAAGTCATTAGGCATTCCAAGAAGTGGAGATAGGTGGCGCTGTCGGGCATGCTGACCTCGAATGCTCTTACTCTACAGTTCTGATGACAGAAAAAGACGACAAGGTTAAGAAAGCCATTTGTTGTGCTCAAGTATTTATGCATTGCATTCTGAAGCTAAACGTATAAGAATCAGTTGTTATAGCCTATTTTGATTCAGATCATGGTAAATGACAACCAAGCATTTAGTTTGTCGAGTATCACTTGTGACACAAGTATCGAATTCTGCTCAGATTTCAAGACGCATTGGCTTTGAAGCTGCTGCTTTTGGAAAATTTTGAAAACCTCTCGACTCGATACTATTATTTGTGACATTAGTCATATGATCACAGCCCACCGTACTCTCATTAGCCAAGAGACAACTGAATGGGTGAAAATGTTTGGGTTAAACGGAAAACAGGTTTCAGTGGAGAGGCCTGATTAGTAATGCCATATTTGCATTGACTCCTCTGGATCCCACCGTACGTTAAATCTAGGCCTCCATTTGTTGTATTACATTATTAATGATTAGGCCGAAAAGATCTTCGGCTTGAAGCCAATATATATATATATATATATATATATATATATATATATATACTGGAGATCACTATTTTTATAGCACCTGAACTGGTAGATAGAAGATTACATTATTGTTCCACATTAATTATGAAAACATTGTAGTATTCTGATGAAGAGTTAAGACATACATAGCCATATTTAACTATCCGATAGGATGAAATCTGGAAGACTAAAGAAAAGAACAAATGATTGATAAATATATCCTTTCATTAAAGAGCACGACTTATTTAAAATATGCCAACTGAATCTAAACTTAGGCAAAAATTTTAGAAGCTTACCCAGCAACGTTCCAATGCACTTAATAAAGAAATATAGTCAACCCATGAAGAGAGGAACCAGTCCCAAATGAGCGAAAGAATAAGATCACTGTACCAATCTAAAAAACGTGATAATGCCAACCATACCAAGTTTTGGTGGTATTAATCTCATCTGTAACTCATTAAAAGTAGTAACCAAGTGAAATCAGAAGTTGCCAGTGAGAGAGTGTTCCAAGTCAACTTCTTCATAGCTCGATATGCTGTTCGTACATGACGGCATACAAACCTAAATCACGCATCATCGGAGCTGATAAAAGTTTTAAACAATGGCTGTCTTTAAACAAACCATTGGTATAGTCATAATAATTCCTGAACTAGAGAAGCCTTTCTATGGGTATTATTCGATAATTGCCCATTTTTTGAGTTACCAGCTACCGACACTCATTTGTATTAACAGGAGTAAATAAACTGAATTTTGCGGTTTTATGCTCTCAACAGATTCAGTTTAATGTTCTAGTACGCAGAACACACTTGCTGATAGACCGTAAGAATATGCCACACACCGACAGTGGCATTCAGGCTTTATCAGGTACCGGCATATATTCCATCGTTAGTTGCCAATGCAGTGAACTTTGTACAAGACAGTATCTGCAGCTGCAAGAAATATTCCTGATTGAAAAAGTGCAACATATAACACCGGTTTACACAAATCAGAGCAGGGAAAAAGTAATCTTATTTAAGTATAGTTAAATAATTTTAATTCATAAATGACCTAGGGCTTATACTAACATATATGAATTATCTGATTATGGCATTAGGGTGAATTTTTCCGTTCATTTAAAATAATCAACTAATTTTTATTGAAATGCAGTCTTTGTAACAATAGGTAAGTCTATTAGGCATGAATATGATTTCAAAACTAGGACTGTGTTACCAAAGATTACAATAAATTTGGAAAAAAACTAATACTATCTTTGTAGTTCCAGGAAGAAAGGAACCAATGCTGCTTGCTTTTGTGTAAGAATACAATTTGCAGTATCATACGTACGGTATATTGACTGCTACATCGGCAGATTCGCGATGGACCATGTGTGGACTTCGGAAGCATTTAGACTTACAATCCTAGGCCCTATAGATCCGCCTAAGAAGAATACTAACAAAGCTATATGATCTACTTGTCTCATTGATCGAATGAATTGTATTTTAAATCATACACGTAAACGGCAGAACAAATGCACACGCACGCCATATCAATAAAATGACAAATATTGTATTTATACATAATTAAAAAGCAATCTACCGTTGTAACAAGTCATAAATATGACAGTTTTGCCTAACTGCACTGCAATAGATGACGACTCATGAAATGCGCCCTTGGTATCGGAGCACAGTTCTCGTCTACAGGCAGACAGAGATACCTTGCTGCCTTCGTCGGTTCACTGGTTGCTTAGCGGAAAACCATTGATGGAGAAACAGGCTCTCAGTTTATACTAGAGCACACTATGAAGGAATATAGTTTTCTGTCTCTTTTGCATGAATGGGCTGTGGTTAACTTTTGTGAACAGTTAATAGTTACATAATTAAGCTGTAAAACTTACACTTAGCTGCTCATTGGTGAAATTGGTTATGGAATATTTTGTGTCATAAATCGGTTCGAGCAGATCGCATTCACCGGTAAAAGTACGACTGTGCATTATGACTCTGCAAAGTAAAGAGGAAGATTATAGCAAGAAAAATATTTTTAACACAATTGTAAACGCAGTGGGATTCTGCGTCAAGGGAAATAATAATAATAGCTTGAGTTATGCCTCAAAGGCAGACAGTGAAGCTAAATTATTAGCAATATCAATAAAACTCGTCTGAAATAGCAGTCAACAACATTTTCTGGAAAGACAGATGTCCCTGACAAGATTGATCAATAATACAAATGGGTCAATCGATACGGCTTAATAATTCCGTTTATACATGATAAACAGGACCTGCCAAAAAGTCGAGACAATTTCATCATGATCATCATCATCACCATCGTCATCATTCTCCTCATCATCATAATAATCATCACCATAGTCATCATCATCAGTAGCATCATCATAAGCATTGTTATCAGCATTATAAACAGAAATACATTTGAACTTTAAAACTGATGTAACCCAACGGAATAATTATGATAAGCGAAGGAAAAAATATAATAATAACAATAGCGTCAACAAATAATAATTGATAACATGGCACTTTGATTAAGAAAATAATCTAGACCTCTAAACAGCAAGACCTAGGCCAAGTTAGCTTCAAGGAAAAACGACTTGGGTGGTATTATCGAGTAAATGGTGAAACTTTTACAATTTTGTTGAAATCTGTTCTATAAACTTCAACTATAGTACTGCGAAGATTGCGTCTTATTTTTTTAATGAGGTCAATGACTTTTGCTTGATCACGTTGACGAAGCTTCTAATATCCCAAAGAAGGATGTGGCGCATCTAAAACTATTTGCAATATATTTCTACTACGCTTTACGTTTGAAATGACAGATTTATGTCTGTTCCAAGCCATCGATTTGAGAAAACTACACAAAATAGTTTTCGCAGAACTAAGCTGACATAAAATCAACGTTTCTTCTAGATTAACTGTAGAATTTGAATTGTTTCAACTAATTGACTATCACTGATGAAAAAAAATTTAACGCGAAACACTTAAAAATTAAATCGACATTCTTATCAACCAGACGATTACAGACATCAAATATCTGAAGCTTACATGAATTACCAAATACAAATACGACGACCGACTGATGAACGAATGTGTTTACCATCGGAAGTAAAATTTCTGAATAAAATCCTTTTAGCAAGCATTCTAATTTTTCTAACAAAGCAACCTACTAAAAATTGATTATGCACTGTATAATGTTCTTGCGACGAATAACATTTTGAAATTATTTAGCGAACAATTCTGCGTTATAACCAATTCCAGTTCGTGCCTTATACTTAACTAGTTGATAAGCATTAAAATGAACACGCATACACAGAACACGTTTTATAAGTGATAAATCCTGTCAGGCCGAATTAAGTAGGAATCTTCATTAGACCTTGATGTGTTCAAGATTCCCGCAAGTTTGTCTCACACACGTGCTATTTTATTAACGAGGGTACATTGTGAGCCATAGCAATTCCGGCCTGACGATCGCCGGGCTCAAGCTAGTCAACGCGGGATTGGTAGCAAGAACATTGCCGGGTCATAAAGGGACACAGCCATCAATCCGTTTCATGTGAATCCACGAGTTTGATCTAACTGCGCTGTAATTTTTTTGTTAAATGTGTAGTGACGGAAAGAGGGCAAGCGTTCCAGGCGTGAAGGGCAAGATTCTGCTGCTGAAGGAAACTTTGGCCACTGGCATATGGGCAGACAGTGCTCATCCGCCTTGGTTGGCTGATACCTACAAAATAAGCGATTCCACCTAGATTTTCATGCTCTAATAAAAGTATTCCAAGTAAAGTGTTTCGCAACTTACATACTCCGTTCAGGTGTCAAAAGGCTGAGCAATTCAGTAATTCTCTCTGGAATGAATTCGAACTCGACTGAGTTAGAGAATACCTTGTCAACAGGATAGTTCTATAAAGTTAACATAGAAAATGATAAATACTCGTAAAATCGGCAAATTCAGCACAAAAATGTTAGCTCTCAGTGACCTTAAACAAAAACCAATCCCATTATATATTATATTTTTTTAGCAAAGGCTAATCATGATATAGTGCAGAAAAGGTAATTTATCTAGTAGACCGTCTTCGATCTTATTGAAACTTTTTGTAGTGCAGATTAGAATTAGCCGCAACCAATTAACGTTTAATTATATGTACCATATTCATTATTTAACTAAAGTTTGTGTTCTCAATATAAACTATATTTTTAGTCTTCTAAATAGTAACAAAAGATGCCAAAACTATCGTCTGTCACATAGTACGATGAAAAACTTAAACACTAAACAATAAACCAGTTTCGAAATTCACCTATCGTTTACCTGTATAACTTGTATACGTGCGGCGAAAGCTACGTAAAGTTAATGTTCGTGACTGCATAGAAATTGTCCGGCCGGGTCCATGTCAAGTGCATTTTTTATCGAGACAACTATAAGTGAGAGCCGCATATCTAATTTTGCTTTCCATATATATGCATTTCGGTTTGATCCTCGCCAATCTATTTGCCGTCGATCACCGTAAATGGTCATGGAAGGTCGAAAGCGTAAGTACTTGTGACATACGGTAGTTTTTCTACGTTGTTCGACAACTGATTGGTGTTTACTTCACGCTCGCCAACTTTATTTGAAAAATTGATATCACCATCCGCGTTATCAATGATTGCTTACTTGTATAACTTATATACGTGCAGCGAAAGAAATATAAAATTAACGATCATGACTGCATAGAAATTGTGCGGTCAACATTACAAGTGCAATGTATGCGAGACTACTATAGGTGAGATCAACATCTTGATTTTGAAAACATTTTATTTGCTTAATGATAAAACCGTCGTCAGTCGGCTTGCCATTGTTCTCTGACGATGACCATGGAAGGTCGAAATATTTTATTAGGTTTGACCGACGGTAATAATACATTTTTGCTACTGGTTAAAAAAATAAGACTGGTGTTTATCTCACGGGCACAAGCTTGATTTACCACCTATGAATTAATGATTGCTGTACTGAAGATATACCTTACTTTTTGCCGAACACACCAACTGGACGAATATGTCAGATCTTGCATACACATTCAAATGACGATTTTGGTCTCTCACGTATCGGATTCCATAAGAGCCTAAATTTACGATACAGATGTTTTCTGGCCTTTCCATTGAACTTCGTTTCTCGTAAAATTCCTGTTGTTTGTTCGTCTTAGAGTTCCTGAGTAATGGTTGTATAGCGCAAAGATACCAACTGATTGATTGCCTAAATAGTTGTGTCCGGGCATAGACGCATTGATCCATTTCTTTTACAGTTCATTCAGTTTAGCGCAGTTATGTCAGTGTTCTAAGGACCTGGATGCATGATTTGTGATCTAAGACAATGACCAGGCCAGTGTGATCTGTATCCAACAACCAGATACGACGGAAATAACATATGCAAGAGTTCACATAGAGCGTGCCTACTTAAGAATGTCGCACCTGCTTATCACATATGCGTATTCCTAAATTGATTGTTAAAAAAACAGTAGTTTGAAAGACCTTCCATGTACTAAACTGGTTCGTGTTTCTGGTTTTGATTTATAGTAAAATATAACTAAATGTTTCTTTTAGTTTTTTTAAAGAGCAAAAATTATACATCCATTTAATTTTAGACAAATTTTGTATAGGTAAACCTGATTGTCAGTTTAAATGAAATGTTGTAAGAGACATTATTACCAGTTGTTAAGTGACAAATAGACTAAAATTTAAAAAAAATTGGTTTTAGTGAGAAAAACTCTGGCTGCTGAAGTAGCTTGCAGGTCTCCATTGTGGTTGGACATCTATTTCACATGAGTTAGTTTATTATGTAAAAAGTTAAATGTTGCTTACTGTTTTATCAATTTGCACTAATCCACCAAACAGAGAATGAAAGCTATAATATTAAACGAGTCACACATACATAAATATATACATGCATTCAACAGTACAAATATGATGGAAATAACAATGTAAAAATATATGATTACTTGCAAAATAAGTTTTGACGCTTACATGTCCTGTGACGGCCAATTTTTTAACTAAATCCAACGGCCTCAGCATCTCAGAATAGTCATAGCCCAATATGCATATTTCCTATCAGGCAAAATTTAAAGGCTTAAATAAGTCCAAAAAAGTAATTGCACGGATTTAATAAAAACTAATGTCCTTCGAAATATTTTACAATTTAAAAAAGTATATTGGATAAAACCAGTTGCATTTAACCAATCTTCGAACAACATAGGAAAACTACCGTCAGTTACACGTTTTGATATGTTGATCGAAGACTGGTTAGATACAGTTGGATTTGTGTTTACGTCAATCTTGCAAACTTGGTTTAAAGAATTGCTACAACCATACGCGCAATTAAGGATAGTTTAAATTATTGATAGTTACAAGGTTCATTTTTTTAAATATGAGAACAAAGGAACGTGCTCCACTGAATAAAATTTGTTACTAAATTTTATTTCTACCAGTATCTACAGTCATTATTCTGAATTCGTTCATATTTTCGTTCATCCAATCACAACTGTATATTTGTCGTGACCAATTCCCTCTTAGCTATGCCTGCCTTTTTTGTGCAATTTCGATCACTCCTTTTGCATAACGTCATGTGGTGTGTCATCGCTTTAATTGTTAGTGCGTCCGTAATTGATGGTTTTGTCGTATTTTGCGGAACATGGGCTATTTTGAAGGCCAGTTAGTAATGTTTTTGTATCAGTCCAATTTTATTTATTTTTTGAAATAATTTCTGCGCATTTAAGCAAGGGTTTAGCCTATTAATTGCAATAGCTTCAAAATCCAGAAGCATTTTTCCGTTTTTGCTTTGTACAGAACTGAAAAATTGTTACTACTAACAGCATGACATTTGAGTAGTACATGTTTACGAATTGACAATTTTTGTGCAGGACCTGTACCCCTCAACAATAGTTTTTTTTAATGAGATGCTGATTTATTCTAGTTTTCAGCCTTTTGTTCTGCCGATGTACTGCGAGTTGCCGGTACATTGAAATTTGTATACAGATAAAGGTTTGGACGTAACAGAGAGGCTATCTTTTTCATTAGTTCGCATAAATTTTGTTGTGTTGAACACAACTCTCACCCATACTTTAGTCGATCGAACTATGTTTCTTTTGAAGATCTTAGCTGGAAGATCTCATCCAAAGCGTTAATCCCTGTGGTATTTTGTTTTCTTCTAAATTCATCTAGATTTTGATGTGTTGCCTCAAATTATATTCGATAAACCAGTCGAGATAGCTATGCCGTCAATTTGACTGTAAAAGACACCTGACATCAAATTAACGAAACACCAAAATGAAGTCCTTTCTCTTGGGCCGAAATACTGTATAAAAAAAACTAGAAAAAGAGAACGTGAAGAAATGCACAATCAGGCATCAATGGAATGACATTTTGAAGATGCTACGAAACACAAATCAACGGATAACTACGACATCTCGCTATTTAAATCGGACCTACGAAGTGCATATGGCCAATATGTGCGCACATTCAAAGTTAATTAACTCGTCACTAAAACCCCCAGCAGATTTTCACCCATTCAAGGACACTGCTAGTGGCGAAGGCGAATTAATGGGTCAGATGTTTATATCAAGACCGCAACCTTAATTATATTAATTGTTATCCGCGCAACCAATGTTCGTTTAATCCGATCGAATGTTTGTTGAGTCAGGTCAAGCGGGAGATTGGTCTTGCCTGGATTCTAGTAAATTGTTGTTTAATTTTGTGATTCGTGGCCAGTCGATTAGAATATCATGATGATGAAACTTTTGAATATTTAGGGCTGTGTTTTTTTATATAAAGGGCTTTATATATATATATATATATATATATATATATATATATATATATATATATATATAAATACAATAGTTTTTCTGATTTTGCATTATGTAGAATTGAGAATTTTACAAATTCGACTGGGTGCCCTGTTTCCAATATATGATCAGAAATGGTTGATTTTCCTGAGGGTGACAAAGCATTTTAATCAATTTCTGCGGTAAATGTTGCAGGATTCTTGTTACTCACTCCGAGCCCATAGCCGTCCAATATATGCTACCGCACATACATGAGAAATACCACACTCGGGAAAATAACATTCGTACACGTAACAGCCAACAATGTGAACAGTTGGTTAACTCTCAAGCCATCAATACAAGAATGACTAGATCTCAGACATCACTTTGCAATTAAATACTGTTTGTTGCGGAGAACTAATATATATGCAAGTATGTATTAGGTGTTGTGAACCTAGTAACAAATTAGTTCAGTTGTGACCAGAAGGATAAACCAAAGGCAGCATGAACGGAAAGTATAATCTCATGCACATTCGTTTCGTGCTTACTGGCGACTCATCAGTAGGAGCCGGTATTACGCCCTTTAACCACTTTATATTTGGGTGAGGAATGTGGGATAATAGGACGATACAATACAGCGAGAAAAACCTGTACATGCAAACAGGCACACACACAGACACATACGCATACACACTTACAAACAGCTCAAACAAGAAATAGAAGTAAAACCGGGTTTGACTTGTTGCCACCCACATAATCAAATGAAAACCATGAATATATATATAACCATTTAAGATAGAAAATGTAACTAATCTACTTTAATTGTTTCTTTTTACTTATACACTTCTCAGTAATAGCGAGAATTCTTCCGAATGGAAATCGAACCCGAAAGCATTAAGTTCAGAGTCATGCAGCTGATTCATACGTAAAGAACAAACATTGTTATAATAGTGAAAATTGTGTGAAACACAACGTTCTGTTCAAGGAAATGAGTTGTCTCATAGTAATTGCCAAATGAAAACCATTAGGCAATTACTTGGACAACGGTATTTACAGATCCGATCCTATACAGCCATAGTTTTAGCCTTTTTGGGAAGATTGTGAATGAGGGGAAGCAACGTCAAATTGTTAATTTTATCCACAACCGGTATGCCTACCTTATTTGGGAATAGTTTACATGTTGCTTTTGCACATATCTGGTCGCATAGAGTCTACAATTATCATAATTTTAATATCAGCAGTTGCTTTTGACAAAAGTGCTAGTTCCTCTATTTTTGTAATAAATCAGGATGTAGGCGTCGAAATTGTCTCAGATGATAGATAAATCGACCATGACTACGTAGACTATTTCTCAGGATTACTCGACACTAAGATACATTCTATATGAAATAAAATCCCTATGCTAGTTTAAAATGAAGGATTAGATTTGTAGCAAAGTTTTACGAAGAGTGGAACGAATTTTGAGTAAGAAAACATAACACATACCTTCAATTCTTCATAAATTTCTGTGTTTGGGGGTTCGCACCTTAACATTGCCAAATACTGATATAGCATCTGAATTATCAACTCATATTTTTCTGAAAAATTTAACAAGAAACACGAAACAAAATCGAATAGACAAACACAGAGAAAAATAGTAATTTAACCACTTTACATACAATGTAGAATTTAAAATGTTATTGATAAAGAAATAGTTTACGTGCTGACGCCATCTCCTATCACAGATTGTAGAATCGCTATTTCGAATAAGCGCTCTGGCACGCTTCGTCGCGATAATGTGCAATGCCTATGAAACGCGTAGATTGGAGATTGATGGGCCGAAATCAACCACTCAACTATATCGTTACAAACTGTGCTATCGAAAATCATCACGAATGCAAAATCTAGATCGCTAATTATTATTTTTTTTACTGTAGAAGTTTATTGGCATATGCAAGACTAAAGAGAAAGTGAGATATAATCGTTGGAAGTTAAAGCGTTCTTGCTCGTTACATTTTTTGATATAAAAGGAGCACACGCTAACACCTAAGATTTTTGTAATTTTAAAATGAGCGCCAATTGAAGTGGAAGATGTCATTTTTCATTCGTAGGAAATTTGAAAGATCTGGATTCAAGGAACATCTGCAAGATCACGCATACAGCGCTTCATTAACGCGATTTCACGATGCAAATCTGGTATTTGACAGGTACACCTGTATTGAAAATTGTATCAAAAAATCAGGAATAGTGAATTTAAGGAGGGAAACAGCTATAAACAGCCTTCGCAACAAATAGCGAAACGAGGATATCTGGTTTTGCATTAAAGGTCGTGCGTAATGCGTATCTGTGCGGCGTTATTATTCACTAGTAAGCCAGAGCTTTACAATGTACAATCTTAGACATCCACAGACACTACATCACCGTTGTCTGAAAAGCACAACACATTTAACATCACAAAAAAATAATACACAAAACTAAAGTCAATGCTAGGGTTTGTGAATATGACAATAAAGGCGCCTCGTTATAAAAGCGAAAAAAGTTACATCAGGTGCATTGGCTGTGTTCAGTTTAACGTATGACTAGAGTCCGATTACCCAATAAAGCGTCATTACATTATCCAGTGCCAGATTGACGTATGATGCAATGGGGAAAATTGTTATGTGACAAAGAAAAGTGAACTCAGCTCCAATTAAGTTGAGAAGCGAAAGGCTGGTTGATCTTACGGAATTCCTTCACGTGTTTATTACTGTTTCTTGTTGGCGATCACTATTCTTTTTGTGATAAATTTCATTGTGAAATGTGTTGGTTTAAAAAGCTATAAAGTAAACCTTTCAAGGAGCCGCCATCCTAATGTCATATAATCTTAATTTATCAAGAATCGGTGAGGTACATAAGTTTTGGCGGCCTCTTCTTTATGTTTCGGATATTTCATCTTACCTGGCCATGATAACTTTCTAGTTCAGATTTTATAATTCCTTGTTTACTGGGTCATATGGTTGTGCAACACTGGAGCATCCGTTTATTCCACCGATGTAATGTTGTTCAAGACGTGAAATTGTAAACTGACGTAGATTTAGAATTAAATTAACAGATGTCGGCGTTACTTTTACAGCATAGAGATCTTTAGAGCCTTCGACTGACAAGCAGTCTGTAATCACAACGCGAGTACATCTATAGGGTTACAATAGTCTACCTACCACAATTATAACACCTTTAATCATATATAAAAGCACATTTACCTATAAATGTCAAAATTATCCTGAATATACAATTGAAATCTCTGAAATTTTTAAAAACATATTTAAAAAAAGTATTATTGTGTCATTTGTATGAAGAAACGTGCAATCTTAAAAAAGGTGGGAAATACTTATTTTTGAAATATCGATATTCAAATTTAATGGTTAACATAAAGTGTATAGACGGAAACCTAAGTCTGACATACAAAAAGCTACAGAATATCATGTCCGAATAAATAAGGCGCCACCAATTAACTTCTAGAAGAATAATATAGACAACAAGGTTCACAGTGCGCATGTCTATAATATTGTCTCGGTATAACGCAGCAACATTGATAGCAAACGAACAACAAAGTTATTCAGCCGCAAATCTGATTTTTATATTACGCGCGTCATCTCCTGTTCAAGCTCAATGCCTGAATTGCATGTGACGCATGCAATTGATTGATTGTTCCAATTTTTCTATTTATTAAATATTAAATGCTATTGGAATGCGAGCCTTAATAAAATTCATACTACCAATTCTATGTGCAAAAAAAAATTTTATCAGTCACAAGAATCGTTTCTTTCACATATTCTTCTCAATTATCTACAACTCTTTATATGTAAATTGAAAGGCGAAACAGAATATCAAAATGCAAACATGGAGAAAGTATGAAATAAGGGAATAACCGATCAATTGCGCGCATCACCTCCAGTCCGTCGTAAAGTCCATCCCCTCCTCAACGTGGTACGACGGTGTTAACCATGTCTCGATGGCCGATCGTACATGGGCTAACGGGGCTATGGCAGTGGTGTCACCAGGACGTGGGGGATTTCCGACCGGCAATCGGATCTCCTATAAAATACCACATGAGCCCGACGACGGCACCATGACTCGGCGTGTGTTCCCCGCCACAAAAGGGTTCAACAGCCATAGGATTACATGGACTCCTGGACAGTACCCCGTACTTCCGAATGGCGAATGAGCTCTCAACAGCCACCGGCAACCATGCAACTTACTGCTGCCTTGCAGACTGCGCTTGGATGTGCAAAGGCTAGAGGTGCGTCCTCGATCAAAAAGCCGAGTGGTGAGGGGACACCACTTGTACCAAATTCCCAAGAAACTCCATGAAATGTGGAGCCGGCTTATCCTCCAAAAGGAGTCAGCCGCAGTAAAGTAAAGTAAAGTAGGTATCACCTCCAGTTCAATCTCAATGACTGAACATGCTTCTTCTGCCTGCATAAACCGGCGGCAACGTGTTTATTCGTAAAGCTCTCTATCTGGCTATCTCCTTCTGTTATTGCATTTAGTAATTATCTTAAATGCTACGTCTGGAGAATGTGTGTTGCGAAATTGCAGACTTGTATTCACCATTCGATTAAAACAGGCGCTTAAGTTACAATTTTCTCTCACTCGATCGATCGGTCTTCGTAAGTTGATCGAAAACTTGCGCATGTATATTGGTAAATAATATTTTATATTGACAATTGATGGAATCAAATATTAAAATGGAAAGTAAACCGAAACAGATGTATTTCGGACCAAAAGAGAAGGCAGTCTACCTAAACATCCCATTTAAGAGAGATGCAGCTTGCCGAATAACACAAACGGCATTAAAACGCACAATTATTGCAGCTAAACTAAGAGTGTTATTTAGGGTAACACGCTTGCATTTACCAGCATTCAAAAAGTAACAGCCGTTAATGTCGACATCAAATACTATTTACCAATATACATGCGCAAGTTGTCGAAAAAACTTACATGAGCCGATCGATCAGACGGTTAATAACTCGAACGAAAGAAAATTGTAACTTAAACAAATTGTTGAAACCTCACACATATGTTCTCCTGGTGTAGCATTTAAGATAAGACGCATTAATTGCATCAATTTAGAACGTTTGGGTTATAACACTTTGTGCATTTAGATAAGCTTAATCAAATGGGAAGTCATGTTAAGTGTTTTACTGATTATTATTGGCGTGAAAATGTTATGCAAAGAATATTTAATGCAATGGCAATTCCGAAAACTTACATCAGAATTTTTCACTAAAGTCAAATTATTCTACTTTGACTTTCCCTTAATATAAATAACTTGTTGACAGAGATGTTATCTCATACATGACTCCATGGAAAAGTGGTATAAATTAAGTTCCAGCATAGCAGATAGTCTATAATTATGAGTCGGCTAAAGGATGATGGAGACAAAATTTTCAGTTCAAACGAAGTCGAAAAAGTACGGCTCGATGCTGGTCGAACGACAGGTTATAGTTCTTTTCTTTAAATCAAGATTGCAAACTTGAAATACACGCCAAACTCGATGTATTTAACCAGTCGTTGAATAATGGAAAAAATACCACCAGTCGCACGAATTGACGCGTTTCGACCTTCCATGATCATCGTGAGTACGACGGCAATCTAACTAGCGAGGATCAAGCCGCAATGCATATATATGTAAAGCAAACTTAAGTATGTAGCTCTCACACCTAATAGTGTAGCATACATTGCACTTGACTGGAAACGTCGTCAGTGCGTGCGACAGGCATACTTTTACGATTTTGTTCGACGACTGGTTAAGTATAATGAGATTGGTGTTTACTTCAAGATGGCAAACTTGATTTAAACAACTCTCACCACCACCCGCGCAATCATTGATTGTTTAATTGAATTACCTATTTATATTTGTGGCGAATGCTGCAAACAGTTAATGTTCGTGACTGCATAGAAATTGTGCAGCCGAAATTTCCAGTCAAGTTCAATGTATGCGAGACTGCTAGAGGTGAGAGCCGCATATCTAACTCCTGACTTCCATATTTATTCAATGCGGTTTGATCCTCACAATATATATATATATATATATATATATATATATATATAGTTGTTGAGCGGTGTTTCATGCTCCATGCATATGCATATATAAAGTTTAGTTGCTGAGACCAATTCTTTGTTTAAAACTATTAGTGAGTAAATAATTATAAGGTAACCATATTTAATTAAAGCTGTTATTGTAATGTGCATGTGCGATTAGAGTCCAGATGATGGAACGGGAAAAAACATGCCGAAACGTCGCCGGTCTAAGAAGATTAGATCGTACATCAATGTTAGCTTTTAGTATGAACGATGTTGTAGCCTTCGGAAGAAAAATGACGAACCCGCATCCAACCAGTAAGACGAACTCGATGGATACTTGGAAATGGGGATAAATCGGATCTTTGCGAAACTGACAGTGCAAAGCGACAACCGCGAATATATTGATTTACAAACTTGTCCATGCGATGGCAGATATAATGGACCATTTCACAATTACGCATTACATAAATAATGAACGACAGTGATCTTTACTTAAAGATTCGGGTTGGTTCCATAAATTGTCAAAAAGCGATGCTGCAAGGCTAATACGCCTGGAAGCCTCGACAGAATCCGATCTGTCTTTCTTCAATAGGTTAACTAGCAATAGGCAACAATATATGCTATGCTTTTGTAAAAAAATAATGAAGCATTAGAACACTTAAATATGAAACACACCAAGGCCTCGATTAGTGACGCCAATCTGAACGGCAAATATACCGAATCCGTTGGCCAAGGTACTGCATTCCGATATAAGATTGTTTGCCAGGTTAAGACGGCGATACTCAGACAATAAACTTCCCTCACTTTCGTGTCCAACCAAATGCGATATATATTCGCCAGCCTGAAATTTTTTAAACGAGCATTTGAGGTTGGAAATATTTCTAACTGTAAACTGAGTGAATAATTAATTTAATCATATTTATCATAGATATGATCACATCAGCACAAAATAGCCATGCCTCACTACAGCATGAAAATAAACAAAAAAAGAATAAGATATATAGTAACTGATGGAAAGGGGAGTTCATCTAGTTTCGATTAAAAAACACCAATATGATACAATTTAACCACCATAAAACACATCTTATTTGCAGTTTCAATTGAATATGAATTCATTTCGCAATGAAATCAGCAACCGGCAGAGAAGACGATAGAGAAAATCGCTTAACCAGAAATCTCGAACAATACCGCCATTGAGCATGATTCGAAGTAATATAACGCAAGGATTTTACCAAAGAAGAATGAAGGCACGTCAAACCCATCGTCGAAGACAAAATGGTTCTAAGTAATACTTAAATGTTGTTGGAACATGTGCAGCACTGTCCGGAAAATATGGCTCCAACGTCAATTTTAGACAAGCAGCTGATGGAAGACTTTCGAATGAAGGAACAAGTGAGAACCCATCGATCAAGGCCAAACAGGATCAGTGCACCTGGAAATGGAAATGGTTCAAGATTTTACCGACCTACGCGTGCTATCAATTGTCCCGCACAAGAAAAAGCCGACAAAAAACCAAAATGATTTTATACTAGAAAAATTGACCAATGCGGAATGCATGTGCAGTTGCTACCACACAGTAGGTCATTATTGCGACTAGCGACAATCTGACTGATAAAAAATAACCTAATGCATAAGCGGTCTGAATTTGTACGTGAAACAAGACAGAGCAAGTGCAAATATATAGAAATATAAATGTAAAATCTTCCAGATATTATGCGCCAATCAGGCCTAACAGTGAAACAATGCCTTAAATTTGCACACTGATGAATAATTGGTGTTTGAAGCAGCGTCGAGAAACATGCAGGGCGTCTTGTCTAAAATTATGACTTTCGCAATAATAGCTACTGGCGTGCAGACGACCATTGGCAAAAGAACTTGTAGTTTTAATATCTTGATTACCTGCCTAGGTAATGCATTAAGGTAGCTCCATTTATCAGCAAATCAATGAAAATTTATTTATGAAGCACAGAACGCACACACACGCTTCCCTGATACGCAATCTTTGACTTCTATGAGATGTACTTTTTGTACAATGGCGAATAAACGCATTCACACTTCCAAGTTCATAAGTTAAAAATTTAGCTAATTCAAAAGACCGCTTTGTGTGGCCAATGCACCGTGAAAACTTCGTTTAATGCAAAGTCAAATACTCTAGTTTCGTCATAAGTGGAAAAAGAGAAAAAAATTTACTTTCATGCAAGCTAATTTTATAAAAACAGCGTCCTATTTACAAGAGGCCATGATAACACCAACATATTAACATGTGAGTATGCAAGTATGTATTAGGTGTTGCGAACCTAGTAACAAATTAGTTCAGTTGTGACCAGCAGCAGCATAAACGGAAAGTATAATCTCATGCACATTCGTTTCGTGCTTACTGGCGACTCATTAGTAGAAGCCGGTATTACGCCCTTTAACCACTATATATTTGGGTCCATTTAACTTCAATAAATAACATATATATATATATATATATATAAAGCATAACTTATTATTTAGAAAAGTAATCTAAAATAACAAATAAAAAACTTTGAACACAGGTAATACAAAAGTTCGAGCGTCGTAAAGAAATAACTTAAAATATGCGACTAAAACACTTAGGAGAAATATGAATAATGCAAAATATGACGCATTAAAATATAGTATTCCATTTGGATATATTGTCATCAGAATAGCTGTTTCCGTGTTATCAAGATGTTCTATCGTTTTAAAGAATATAAAATAATTATCGATAGCAGCACCTAATACATACTTGCATATATATTAGCTCTTCGCAACAAACAGTATTTAACTGTAATATTAACATGTGTTCAAATCATTATAAAATATAAATATCACTAGATATAAGGTGTAATATCGTAAAGTTAGCCATTAGAAAATAGTGCACAAAAATACTATCAATAGTAAGACGTGTTGAATTTAGGTACATAGTTCTGACTAACACCATTTAAGGTAGAATTACGATGTAGTGCCATGCTTCATTGATAAAATTCCCCAATAAAAAATTGTTCGCCCTGCTCACAAAAAGCATGTCGCTCGTTAAATTGGAATTTTTTATTTATTTATGAAAGCACATTATTTACTCGATGTTTTGCTAAAAAACGACATGATTGTAGTTTGATCCTAGCTCGTTAATACGCATAGGAATGAATTGTGTAGAAATAACGAGCCATAGCAATATTTTTAAAAGATAATTATAAAATTGCATCGGAAAAATAGTCTTACTTACCTTGTACTTGTACATAAGACGAATATCTGGTATAGGCCAAAAAATTTTGATTTCATTGGACGCGGAGCTTGGCACGAAACGAATAATTTTCTGTTTTTTAACAAATATATAAGTTCACATCAGATTAATATTTAGCAATCATAGCCACCTCGATATTCTGCGCAAATCAGAAAACTAACAGTAAATTAACGCTATAAATGTGTACACCTGATAGCTAATTACTATTTGAAGGAGCGTAGAAAAAAACTTATAACTCGTGTAGAAAATCATAGCTTTCACAGTAATAGCCACTGGCGTGAAGAAATACATTAAAAAAGTTGTTATTCTTGGTTGCGCAATGCAATCATCAAATTTATCGTTGGTGGTCGATTGTCAGTCTTGGTTCCTCAGTGATCCGATTGATCTGAATTTTCAAATGCGCGCTGATTTCAGCTTCGTGGTGTCTGGGTGCTGATTCATCCCGTTATTGCGTACCATTCGTACTAACCACTGGAAATAAGGCTCGATTTAATCTTGATTATATAACGAAGCTTCATTATTTTTAGTACCATCTTCAGAATTCGAATAACACACATTACACTGCACACACAACCTGATTTATACAAAATTCTTCTTATCGATATAGATGGAAGAGCTTTAACTTACTACCGACACACAATAATGGATATGCAATAAGCACAAACCACTCTTCTGTTGGATGGAACTTATGACAAGATGAAACTGAAAAATACTTTGGTTCTACAAAAAATAAATTAAGTACAGATACGCCACGGTGAACAACGAAAAATTTAAAGACGCTCAATTAGCTATAAAGTGAATAAAAATAAGATATCGCACGTATCGTTGCCCACATAAATTTTCTAGGCATCATGTAAATAGACCTGAGTATGCTCAAATCTTTAACGCAGTGCCAGCCAAATTGGATTTCACAGAAATAAAACGACTAATTCTAATTATCAAAACACCGAAAAATGATGCTAGAAACCCTCGTTTATAAGCAGCTTCGGGAAATACATTTTATCTGTAAAAAGCAATACCTGGCATATTTACGTAGAAATATATGTAACTTTTGTCCTCATTTTACCCCTCTTCAGAAATATCCAAAACTGCTAGAGGAATTTACACATAAAATTATGATTTCTCTGCAAATTTCGATAATAAGTGATGCCCAGGGACTAGCACACATGAAGTAAACCTCTGCACTGTAATGCTTGCTTAGGCGAGATTCTACATGCCTGCAGAACAAAACTGACTAATATTAAGACAATGTAATTGCGCGACAACGTCACACAGCCATAATCTCTTGATCATCAATTTTTGGCCATTTCAATCGACTGGTTAACTGACATCAATCTCTTTGCCAAGCTAACGGATGCGAACTGCACGTATGTTTGCAACATTTTTCGAGTGTTAAATTTTAGATCTTGAAAGAAATAGAAAACAGGATCTTAGATTTGGCTGTCAAGAGATGTTTATACACATGCTTAAGTGTAAAGTTAAAACGAAGTTTTTGCTGAAGGCTACTTGCACACGTTTGTGTTTTCCGTTTTACGGATGTTCGTTTGTAACACGAGCAACCGCCCTCTTCGGCTGGGGATAATTACTGAATATGAGTAAAATACGTTTAAACATACCATTTATAGTGATGGTGAAATAGGTCTGAATTTAAAATTAATTGATTTTAAAAAATTATAAAAAAGTAAAAAATCACCTTCATTTGTTCGACTCCGAAAGGCGAAGAAGGCCAGTGAGGGCGCGACACATTTTTGTTATGGATTAGTGTGAATCTCGGCAGTATCATAGCCTGTAAGTCATCCAGGCTCTCTAAAAAAATTTAAAATTCAACATTTGTCAAGTATATCGTGTGACCGAACACTTATTTAGTAGATATTCTGCACCAACTATATAAATAAACAGCGATAACTCAGCTGCAGCATGGGCCTCGAGGGCCTGTAATTAATCTTATCTTCATTTTAAATGTTTATCTTAATGAGAATTCATTGTCGAAAAAAATAATATATCTATTTCCCAAAAAAGACGTTCCATAAAAATGCAAAATGTGCATTATTCTTTAATTTAGAGCTACTTCACCGCAAATATGTAAACATTTACCTTCTCTTCTGATTTATTCATGTAAAAAATCATTAATTAAGCAAAACAACTAGTTGTATACAATGCCTAAGAAAAAGCATCCAAAGACAGTCGACAAATATTAATTATTAAAAAATGCCAATATGTAACTTAGTGAATCTTTTATCTGATCAATCCCATTTTTAAAATCGAGAACCAAATTCCTATCATATCACTAAAATATTTCGGTGTCCTCTTAACAAATGAGTTAGGCCTTTCACCTCACCTAAACTCAGCCTTAATCAGAGCTAGAAGAACAAGTGATTTCGTACTAAGAAAAGCCCAAATTGAATGATTTGCTCTAGTACTGTATAGACTAAATATGTAACATATTTCACAATCTGCGATTGAATGTGAAACACAGGAGTATCTCAAAAATAATAAAATAATGTAAAAGCAAGCTCACATCTACAGATACACTACCAAAATCTCTCGTATAATATCAACCGAAATCACGTAAATTTTGGATATTTATAGCTATTGAACACGATTTGATTTTTAAAAACAACAGAAAGAAATATGATTTTTCGAGTTTCACACGCATCAAATGCACGAGCAGATTCACACATGTAAGCATAATATATTCCAAAATTATTTACTAGCGCGCGTGTCATAGTAAAAAAAATCAGTTTATGTTATCAAAAATTCTTTATAAGTTTGCAAAAAAATAAATCTTAATGAGCAATATAAACTTTGAAATCACCTTTGCCTAGGACAGCCAAAATCATCAGATTCGATGAGTAATATGTTTCATGAAACTTAAGCATAGCTTCTCGAAGCTTAATGTCCTTCTGCTCGGCAGATTCAAGCAGAGACTTTCTGTTTCCACAAGGAAACTTACGAAAATCATGTTGAACATCGGATAAGCTGGCAAGAAGCTGAAATCGTTTATTAGTATCACTATCGCGCTTGGACATGAATTCGGAGTCTATAGCCATAACCTGTGAAGATATTGTAAAATGCATTAATACTAATAATCAATTCCGTAGCAATCCGATTCAAAGATAATACAAATTCAATTCTAAATGTATTATTCGCAAAATTCAACATACAGAATGTTAATCTTCACCATATGACTTAGTCAGCAAATATCCATTTATAACTTAAATTATATATTCTTAAATATCGTCTTTACAGAACTTCAAACCATACAATAAAAGATTTGCGCTTCATTACTTTATTTCATTTAACTCAATAATTGATAAAATAAAATCTGCATATTACTGGATACATACCTGACAAGTTCTAGCTCATCTTATGCTAATAAGCCAGGCCACTCTACTAGACACATTTGCAGCTAGAATACCACAAATTTTCTCTCACCTAAGTAATTTATGGCTAACAATGATACAGTTCGACACGATAAAGTTATCGGTATTACAAATAATTTTATGTGTCCAAAAGACCGCTGGCCTAACTCTTCCGCGATTCCAGCCATTCGCAGCAGATGCCATTGTATCCAGGCAAGCATGTGAAAGCAGCGTTTAAAAACGGTCTTAATTGGTCGGCTCGTTAATTTTACTCATTATCAATGCTTTCTGGAACTCACCGCGGAATGAACTAAACCAACCACGTTTAAAATTACTAAGCTGCAATTTCTCTCCATCTTTTCAATTGGTTTATTGGACGAATATACTAAGAAATAACTTTGTCTAAATAGAAAAATCAGACAATATAAAAGGTACACAAAATGTACAAAAGAGATAAGACGTAAATAAGCACAACTTTGCATGTGGCTTTGGAAGCTTAATGAAAAACGTAAATTTATTGAAACTGCTTCCAAATAGGGAGGCACATTAACACATCTAGCCTTAATTAAAATTGAACAGCTCTTTGTAGGCATGTTAAAAATTTCACATGCCAAAACATGTTTATTTATAGACGTACGTGCAACACTAATCTTATTTTGCACAAACTACGTTTGAATGTATTCTTACAGCCGTGAATTCAGTATTCTATTGCATCTGCCTACATACGTTTGTACACAGGAATAATTCCCGATAACGCTAGATGCAGACTGCAGTGGGATTTTGACTTTCACACTAGGCATAGGAAGTTTGGTGGTGAATGATTCAAAAACTAATTCAGTTGCAAAAATATGTAAACCTCAAATCGGAATGCAATCCACATCTTACGCGCTTCATCGCCTCTTCACCTTAGTATGGTATGTGAATATACATCAGTTTGACATAAATAACAGGCATTCACAACGGGTTTTAATATATTATTAAATTATTAAAGCTACAGTATCATCCATTCTTTTCGAATGTAAGTCCAAAATCCAAATGTCATTCATTAAGCTTATTAAGTAGTTTTTCGGTATGCGCATGGTTATCACAGACCAAAGATATTTAATCAACATAACGGTAGCATAGTTTCACTTTACTCAATATATTAGAGTTCTACTGTTCCAACATGTACATACACATATCAGACATGATAGGTCTGAAAGCCAAGCCCATTCATACACCGCCTTTTTTTCAATATAGCTGAAAAAAGAAAAGGTATTTAATATCTGAACATAAATAAAATAATCCTTCCAGCTGCGTTTCACTGTTTGAAACTTGAGAAATTCTTCCGGACATAACACTCAAACTCGATAGTTTACCTTAATCATTAGTAAATAATAATTCAATTAAGAGAACACATAAAATGAGTTTTAACGTTGAATTTGTATATTTCTCACAAATTCAAAGGAATTTTTCGAAACCTGTCAGATAAGTGATTTCCTAATGGTTTCAATAGGCTAGCCAACAACTTGGACAATTTATGTTGGTGTATGTCATTATAAAAATTGACCTCAACGGAGTATCGTGATAGTGCCCCATCGGTAAAGCGTATAATCTAGGTGTTTGGTTACCAACCGACATTAGGTATTTCCGTTCAACATGCTTGCTCCTTAAATCTTGTAGTAATTATGTCGAAATCACCTCGATTTGGCCCTGTCATGACCGATATGTTAATGCGCATGTTGGAACAGAAGAACATTCTTTTATTAAGTAAAGTGGAACCATATTACCGTTATGTTCATGATAGAATATTGGCCTATGATAGCCATGTGGATGTCGTAGAATTGCTTAATAAATTCAATGATTTACAACAGAAAACGAGCAGGATGGTATCCTAGCTTTTATTGGTGTGTTACAATACTTTTACTTTACTGCGGCTGACTCCTTTTGGAGGATAAGCCGGCTCCACGTTTCATGGAGTTTCTTGGGAATTTGGTACAAGTGGTGTCCCCTCACCACTCGGCTTTTTGATCGAGGACGCACCTCTAGCCTTTTCACATCCAAGCGCAGTCTGCAAGGCAGCAGTAAGTTACTTGGTTGCCGGTGGCTGTTGAGAGCTCATTCGCCATTCGGAAGTACGAGGTACTGTCCAGGAGTCCATGTAATCCTGTGGCTGTTGAACCCTTTTGTGGCGGGGAACACACGCCGAGTCATGGTGTCGTCGTCGGGCTCATGTGGTATTTTATAGGAGATCCGATTGCCGGTCGGAAATCCACCACGCCCTAGTGACACCACCGCCATAGCCCCGTTAGCCCATGTACGATCGGCCATCGAGACATGGTTGACACCGTCGTACCACGTTGAGGAGGGGATGGACTAGTAAAACTGCATTCGAAGTCTATTGTTAGTCATACGTACTAGCGCATTTCCACCTTCCATGATATTCATCAGAGCAAAAACGCGAATTGTCGAACGAGGAATAAATTTCTTGTTTTTATGATACACCAGCGTTCTCCTGGATAAATTCTCACTGTCTACGCACGTGTAATCAGCTTAGTTTCTGTGTGTATACACCGAGAGATAAATGCTTTTAACCGAGTGGACTGCACGTGAGAATTTTATACGTTTTCGTAGATCAGTCTGAGAGGGCTGAGTATGTAAATGCCGTAGATCTGCACAAATATAACACTCTGAAATAAGATCAGTTTACAGAACAGACTGATTCAGAATTTCAACCTAGTCTTCAAAATCATTTTATTCGTTCGCTGACTTGGTCATAACAGTGTCGTGTTTTAGTTTGCCTCACTTCCGTGTGTTATACAAAAAAATATACCCATAGTACCTAAATACTCTCTCTCATATTCCTGCATTAAATCATTTGAAAAGATGAAGCGATTTCGCTACTTTGCAATTTTAAATGTCCTTTAAATTCATATCGGATATTAGGTGCTTTATGTATGTGAAGAATAAATATTATACGAGCATTGTCGTTAAATATGATAAAATTTTAAACCAAATCAAGCAGACACCTATGCACAAAACTGTTCAGGCGATGACAGCTATAAAATTGTGTATTAGACATAGCACAACTGGTAACAAATTAGTTCTAATAAGACTAAAAGGATAAACCAAAGTAAGCATGAACACAAGTTGTAATATCATGAACACGTGCGTCTCTTTCTTACTGACATATCGTCAGTAGGAGTCGGTAATACGCACTATATACATATATACTTGGTCAGGAAATGCGGGACAGTTATGAATAACAATCTTCAACACGAATATGTACTGAAACAGCAATGGAGTTAACTTTAAATCAAGTCTTAGGGAAGTCGACTTCAAAGTTAACTCACTATAAATAATATATACCGAGCCTGTAAAGGTAAAAACACAATGGTTTTCTAGAAAAGCTAAATTTGACAAAAATTGAAAATTAGAACTAATTCTGAACAACTCTTACTCCAGCAAATCCATATACTCTGGTCTCAACAGACAGTATTTATCCCATTTCTTGGTAATCATAATATCATTCAATTAAATATACGAGTTATATATTCCATGTTACACAGTTGCGTACCTAGTAACAGATTAATTCAAATATGACCAGAAGGATATACCAAATTCAGAATGGTCAAAAGGTATAATGTGCACATGCATTTCGTGCATACTGACACCTCATCAGAAGGAGTTGGTACTACGTCCTATATCCATAATATATTCGGTTAATAAATTTATGATAGCTGGATGAGACCCCTGCATTGGCGACTCCTCAGTAGAGGCCGGTAGGGACGAAACACATGTGCACACAAGATTATAGCTTCTGCTCAGGCTAACTTAGTTATACCCATTCCGTCCTATTTGAACAAAATTGTTACTATAATTAAACGAACATTGATTGCGCGGGCGCTGATAACATTTACTATAATCAAGGTTGCGAACTTGATAGAAACACCTGACCCATTAAGTATTTACTTAGCTTATACTGACAAAATGTAAGTACTTAATGGGCCAGGTGTTTATATCAAGTTCGCAACCTTGATTATAGTAAAATTGTTACTAGGCACGGAATATCCAATACACAATTGAACAATCATTACACTACAACAAAGATATAACTATTATATATTTAACTGAATGATGCGACGATTAGCACAAAGTGTGACAACTGATGTTGATCGAGTCAAGTGTATGGACTTGCTAGATTATCAGGCTTTCAGAATTGGTAGTAATTTTGAATTTTGGTGAAATTTATCCTACCTCGAAAACCGTTTTGTTGAAACCCTTCATCGACTCGATATATATTATATATGGAAAGTTGGTTTCAAAGTCGCATTGCCGAAGACTATATGAAGTTAACTCCATTAATGCCTTAATATAAATTCGCGTACGAGATTGTACGATTCATCTGTATCACAAACCCTGGCCAAATATATCGGGGTACAGAGCGAATTAAAAAATCCTGCTGAAGAATTGCTTGTAAGCACGGAACGCATGTATACATGAGACTATACCTTTCGTTCAAGCAGACTGGTATATTCTTCTGGTTCTTTTTGAACTAATTTGTTACTAGTAAATCAATAGCTTATAAAATGCATGTTTTTCGATTGTTTTAACCAGCAGAATAGGCCGCATACTCTTAGGCTAGATAGCTAATATGTGCATAAACTTATATATTATTATTTGATTAATAAGGAAGCTCTTGTCTAGTTTTCGGCATGAAGGATTTTAAAATACTTTATTTTAAACGCAAAAAGTAGATAAAATCTGGTTAGCAATAGCTTAAAGTAAATTTAAACTTAAGGTACATTCATAAAACATTAACATTCATTGAGATGCTACCACATAACAGCGCAAAATAGTCATCCATAATCATTTTCAAGTATAAATTAATATATTTAGCTTAATCTTTTCTTATAATAATGATGTTTTTATAATAACAATGTCCAATGTTTCTTTCAATTAAATTTCGTCATCGCATTTTACTTATGTTGATTGACGATAAAGTTTAAAATTAACTACTTCAACGCGACCTTCAATATTTAAACAGAATTTACTTATGTGCACATTCATCACATATCTGATTGTATCTTTGTTGACAATTAAGATTTTAATATGTTCTACACTATGAGTTTGTAAATTTTTAAGATGGACTTCAGAAGAGAAAGAATACTATCTAGGTGGCCATTTATCATATGCCTACGATTTAATGTTAACTATGAAGGGCCGCCAGCCCGTTGTCAAATCAATAAAGTAATGACATTATAATAACACTTTGAAACTTTTTTCAACAATCTATCCTATTTGTGTTGAATACGCCCGAAGCAGTTGGTAGTTTGAAAAAGGTTAGATACCTAAATTCTATGTTAGACAAAATGATACGTAGAAACATCTTGTTTTTAAAAAAAATATTAAGATCAACAGGAAAAACAGAAGACAGGGCAGATGGAGACTTCATCTTCTCACTGTGAAACTGAATCACTTTTGAAACGCATGTATCCTGGAATGACCAGCCAAATGAAGTGAGATTCAAGTGGAAGCCACATATCAGTAAGCATACAAAGATCGAACACGTTTCACGGTAAGCAGGATCTAAATTGATACATAAGTGGAATAATAGAGTAAATTCATTGAAACGCATCTGGTCAAAACAGTAGCGGTAAGATTACCACATACAGGAGAAAACTCCGAGTGAAATCGAATTGGATCAGCCTGCATACGACCTGTAAAAAAGTGGTATTGTTATGGCAGTTTATGCATCCTCTTTCTGTTTGTGAGTTGCAGCATGCGCGAGCATGTGCGATTTGAATGAGGTAAAAATGAAGACTAAACACACTTTGATTTGAGGCTACGAAGATGGAACAATAGATACTCTGAGCGAGGAAGTCAGAGACGCATCCAAAAATGTTTGTTCAGCATTTAATTAGC
Source organism: Eudiplozoon nipponicum (assembly GCA_029291075.1). Taxonomy (NCBI): domain Eukaryota; kingdom Metazoa; phylum Platyhelminthes; class Monogenea; order Mazocraeidea; family Diplozoidae; genus Eudiplozoon; species Eudiplozoon nipponicum. The sequence continues at coordinate 5,586 of JAQBSW010004386.1, read as the reverse complement.
AACTAGTTAGCTACAGTTGGGTAATACCAATTGTGGTTGCTATGAGCTGGTGTCAGGCTCCGGCGTCATATTGAGAGAAGCAAAAAGGGCTGGTGTCAGACAACCATATATATATATATATATATATATATATATATATATATATATATATATATATATATACTCTCTCAATAACACCATAACTGATTCGAATAGATGCATCGACGAAATAGGTGATAATACAATCAATTTACAAATATAAAATAAATCCAATAACTTATTTGAATAAATAACTTAAATACACATTATGCAACTGAGCTGTATATTAACTTCCTATCTCATATACTTGATTTCTTGGTGTTAATAAAAGAAAATACATTTCAAACATACTTCTCGGGTTGTTGCAGATTCTGTAAAAAGTGGCGCTACAAAAAACTGAACGAAGCGATCTAGACAAGGCTCCAAATATTCAGGCTTAGTGTCAAATATATATCCTGTGTAGTCGAGGTACGTGAACGCATTTGTATAGCCTCCATGGTCGTGTACAAAGTCTTTATAATCGCTTTCATCTGGGTATTTTTCAGTTCCCATAAAAAGCATATGTTCACAAAAATGTGCTAAACCCTGCAGCTCAATTGGGTCACACAACGAACCTAAAATAAAGCAAAAGATCATACCAACACATACAGATAGGCAAACAGCTGATTTTGTCGCATCAGCGTCACTAATGAGATAGACCCTTAATTTATTAGGTAGCTCAATAGCTCTTATATGTCGTTTATCCGATTTTGGCTTTGAAAGACATTCAACTAACACTTCAGAAATGGGATTAGATTCCACTTGTTCCATTTATAATATATGGAAACGAAATAATTTATTTACTATATATTTTTTTCTAATTTAAAACTGAAATCTTTTATAAAACACCGATTTGAATTTTTAAAAGATATTCTGTTTCAATTTGTTCAACAAGATTAATGGACAGTATTGGAATAAATTGAGAAAACACTACTTTATTTAATTATAAATGAAGTAGAGTGCATGAATGACTATTTATAAACTCGCGGTATACAATTGAAGTGTGTAAACGCCCCAGCCTCAAGTAAATGCCGTACGACGTTAAAAACTCGGTTAAAGTTCCATAAATATAGAGTTATTGTACTGATATGGGCCCTTAACAGAGCCGGTAGTGCGTTCTTCTGAAAATGCCGAAAAATATCCTTGAGTGTGAAGAAGGCCAACGTGTGCCAGTTATTATAGATTAATCTTTATTATCCCTTCGTTTTTGAAGATAATAGAACGATTGATACTTGATCATTTAGAACGTATGCTGCGGCTGATTTCTATATATGCCAACATGGCTTTACGAAAGACAAGTCGACAACTACTAATATGCTTTCAATATGGAAACATATAATTACATTAGATGAGAAAAAGTTAGATGCGTTAATTGTATTCATAGATATCTCAAAAGCTTTTGACTCTATATCTTTTGATGCTATTTTGAATGCGATTAATTTATTGAATATTGATTCGAATATTTTTAGATTACTTAGATACTGTAAACGCCCCGACTTCAAGTAAATGCCGTACGACGTTACAAACTCGGTTAAGGTGCTCTGAATAGAGATTAGTTACTGATAGGGGGGCCCTTAAGAGGGCCTGGTAATGCGTTCTCCTGAAGTCTTCAGAGTGTGAAGATGTCCTAGAGCCTTGGGTGGACTCTAGTTGAGTTGTCGCTCCCGTGGTTGAGCTGTAATCACGATGTGGATAACGTCCTGCAGGTTCTGCACTTAATTGGCTCGTCTCTCTGGGTATACCAAACAAGTTGAGTCACGGATGTAGTTAGTTGTTGGTGAAACTATCAAATCACCAGCGTAGGTATTGACAGCCGACAGAACGCACACGCGTGAAACAGGTAGAATGCAAATGCCACAACTGACTTGCATGGTAAATTACCGTGCTTAAATAGCATGCAATGTGTGCTTGCATACTATTGGTTTAACGTGGTTAAACGGCAATTTGCTTTTTTCTCATTGGTGCAACGTAAATAGATTTGAATTTTATTTACGCAATATGTCACCGATTGATTTGTGTCGTTACAATACCAAAAAAATCAGAACAATAATCAATATCCTGGTGCGGTCGCCAATTTTGTAAACGCCCCGGCTTCAAGTAAATGCCGTACGACGGTACAAACTCGGTTAAAGTGCTCTGAATAGAGATTAGTTACTGATAGGGGGCCCTTAACAGGGCCTTTGTGGCGTTCTCGTAAGTTATATATATGTAAGTTGATGTTCTGTTCCTTGGGTGGACTCTGGTTGTGATTCCTGCTGTTCTTATCATGTGTGTTGAAGTTCTGCATTAATTGGCTCGTCTTGCTGGCTGAAGTGCAACACGGTGAGTCACGAATGCTGCCAATTGTTGGTGAAACAAATCAATATCCAGCGTAGGTATTGACAGCCGACAGCACGCACATGTGTAACACAAGGCAGAAAGCAGATATGACCAACTGACATGCATGGTAAATTACCGTGCTTAAATAGCATGCAATATGTGTACTTGCATACTATTGGTTAAACGTGGTTAAACGTGGTTAAACGGCAATTTGCTTTTTTCTCATTGGTGCAACGTAAATAAATTTGAATTTAATTTACGCAATATGTCGGCGATTGATTTTTGTCGTTACAACACTTTCCTCTCTGAAAAAAAGAAAAAAATATTCCTCTCTGCGAGGCTAGATAAGAAATGCATGACAGAGTTCGAACCAAGTTAAGCAAAAATATGATGAACCTTAAGTGCTGGGCTTAAATATGCTTGTTGGTTGCTTCAACAATGATATGATGCCAGGTAACCACTAGGAATTGCTACACAAATTGTTAGCTCTAGTGGACGGTCATAGCACGTGAGGCAAAATAGAGCAGTGTAAGTTTTGGAGCCACAGCGTGAAGATTTCGAGGTAAATCGCCTCTGAATTTGCCAGGTTTAAGATAAAACCTAAGCAGGTTGGATCGTTGTCAATGTGTTTGTATACGACCAAAGGAGCTAGAGTGCTCGACGTTGTGGTCATGACATTTGTAGAGTGGTCTTTGTGAAATAGATAAAGTTGAGATATGCATTGAAAGTGGCCTGTACCATGATATGAAGCTGATCACTACTTAGTGTTGCTACACGAAAGCGTTAGCTCTAAGTAGCTGGTCATACCAAAATAGGCAGTGTAATGTCATGTGTGAGAAATACATTATAATGTAAAAATATATACATTAAAATCAAAGGTAACTGCATAAAAATATGTACACGAACATTGCCTCAGAGATGGCATAATACCAAAGAACTGTTCAAAAATGCTACACAATTGTTAGCTAAGAACAGCTGGTTATGCCACGTGAGACAAATACGAAAAATAACGTAAGGTTAAAAAAATTTTATAGTTAATGTTAATGTTTAAAAAAAATTAATTACGCGTTATACAAAGCAGGCATTGAGATTGTGGGCAGACGGAGCCTGAGACGTGTGTAGAAGGTTGAACGCTCTCAGGATCAGGTGGTTCGATAAACGGTTTCAACCTGTCTATGCTTACTGATGTCGGTGTAGCGCCTTGCATAATGATGAAGTATTTTGGCTGTCTGAGTAAAATCGGGTAAGGACCGCGATACTTGGGTTGTAGTGGTGCAACAGCATTATTGTTGCGAACGAGTACTCTCTTGCAGCTGTGGAGCTGTGGGTGAACGAAGACTGGACGAGGCGTGTGTCTCGGCTGCTGTTCGGACATGTTACCGAAATGAAGTCGAAGGCGGGTAGCTTCGTCTTGTGGGTCATCTTGTGCCGGTAGTAGACGTGGGAGCTGACTAGGCAGGCGTAGATCCATGCCATACAAGAGTTGTGACGCAGACGTTTTAATGGATTCACGAGTACGGGAACGCATGGCCAGCAGAACTAAAGGTAGTGCATCGACCCAGTTGCCATTAATGGACGAGGATGCTAAAGCTGCTTTGAGTTCCCTATGCATTCTCTCTACCATGCCATTAGCTTGGGGATGGTAGGCAGTCGTCTGGCGTAAGATGCATCCCATGTACCGCAAGGTGGTTTTGAAACGATCAGATGAGAAGCAAGTGCCTCTGTCCGTGATGACCTCATTGGGAACACCATAATTGGATATCCATGCAGAGATAAAACCGTTAGTTACTTCGTCTGCAGAAATGGTGCCAAGAGGTAATGCCGCAGGCCACCGTGTAAATCTATCGATCATAGTTAGAAGGTAGCTGAAACCTTGAACCTTTGTCAGATGAACTATGTCGATGTGGACGATGGCTAGGCGAGAAGTAGACCGAAAATGTTGCAACTTAGAACGAGTGTGTCGTGTGATCTTGTTTTTCTGACAAATAGCACACTCTGAGACCCATCGTTTAACATTCTGCCTAAGTCTGTGACCCCAGAAACGATCTGTAAGAAGTCGGACAGTCGCTTGGCTTCCTGGGTGAGAAATTGAGTGAATTGAATCGAAAACCTTTCTCTGAAGGCTGGTCGGCAGAACTGGCTTGTTGGGCTGCGTACCCGTGAAGTAAACAATTGGTAAGCCTTCCCACAGACGGCATATGAACTTGGTTGGGTGACGGGCTATTGATCTTTGAATGTGAATGTCACCGCGTTGTTCAGTTCGCAGGAGAGTTGGCGTTAGTGCAGGTTCACTGAGTGCCACGGAGTTGACAGTGAATGGTGACGGCGAAGGTGGTTGTAGAGAGACGTCTGGCCTGGACAGGGCATCTGCAATGAAGTTCTGTTTGCCCTTGACGTGAAAGACGTCAAATTGCCATTCGCTTAGACGAGAAAGCTGTCTTTCCACTCTGGCAGGGTACTTGGCGATAGATGAAGTTGCGTTTCGAAGTGCGCTAACTAGTGGTGCATGATCTGTGAAAACAACAAATCTGCTACTGCCAATGATGCTGATAAAATGGCGCACTGCGTCGTGGATGGCGAGAAGTTCTCGGCCGAAAGTGTCGTACCTCGTTTCTACTGGTTGGAGAGTACGCGAGTAGAAACTGATAGGCTTCCGAACTCCGTCGATCTCTTGTTCCAAAGTGGCTCCAATAGCGAATTCAGAAGCATCTGTCGTGAGTAGAAATGGCTTTTCGAAATCTGGATGCGTTAGCATTGTGGCATTTGCTAACGAGTTGATGGCAAGTCGAAGTAATTCCTCGTCTTCGGATGACCAAGCAATGATGGAATTCTTGCTAAGTCCTTTTCGGTTCCGCAGGTGCCTGCACAAAGGATAAAGTTGTTTTGAAAGGCCCGGAAGGAACTTGCGATAATAGTTTAGTACTCCCAGGATTTTCTGCAAATCGCTCAAAGTCCTTGGTGACTTGATATTCTTGATTGAATTCGTCTTTGACGGCAACGGTTGAATACCTTGGGCCGTGATACGATGCCCTAAGAAGTCGACGGATGAAGTTGCAATCTGCGTCTTGTCACAGTTGATCTTGAGTCCGTGGTTGGATAAGCGTGAGAGGACATTTCGTAGATGTTTCGCATGAGATTCTAGATCTGGACTGAATACCATAATGTCATCGAGATATGACATACAATAAGCAGAGTCGTCGCGAAGTATGT